>VXAY01004421.1:1965515-2170123 GCA_013399855.1 Oxyruncus cristatus | reverse complement strand
CGGCACCGCCGACCCGGGGGCCCCCTCCTCCTGCGGCCCCGAGGAGGCGGCGGCGGAGCCCCGCGGAGAAGCGTCGGCCCCGGCGACCCCCGCCGTGCCCGTGGACTGCACGGACGAGGCCGGGAACACGGGGCTGCAGTTCGCCGCGGCGGGCGGGCACGAGCAGCTAGTGCGGTTCCTGCTGCGGAAGGGCGCCTCGGTACAGAGCAGGAACCACTACGGATGGAGCCCCCTCATGCAAGCGGCCAGGTACGAGAGTGGGGGAGCGGGAGCGGAGCGGGTCGGGTCTCCGGCCGCTATCCCGCCTCGCCGCGGGCCACCGGCCTAGTCGGTGGCAGCCCCGGGGCGGGGAGGGCTCAGCCTCGGTGGTCCTCCCTCCCTTCCCCGCCCCGGGGCTGCTACGGGCGCTCGGCTCCCTTGCCCTTCAAATCCCAGTCCCCGGGCCGGGGGAGGGCGCCCGGGAGCGCTGGGGACCGTGTGGGAGAGAGGGCGGGCGCCATGTTGGAGGCTGTGGTCGGTCGTCGCCGGTGTATCCCGACATTATTCCTCGGGATCCCGTTCCCGTCCTTGGGGTTGGGTGAGGAGGGGTTGTCTGATGTAGATTTGGGTAAGTCTTGCGCTGGGGCATTAGGTTTTTATATTTTGTTTCGATTGAAGCAGTGAACGCTATTTCTTGGGTAAAGCCGGCGCGGAATTCCAGTCAAAGGTAACCTGAACGTGAAAACACTGCTCCCCTCTTTCCTTCTGTGACAGTAGGATACACACGTACGCTTAATTTTTTTTTTGTTTTGGGGGTATGTGCGTGTCTTACCTACTTGATGACAAGTCACGTCTGACATAAAACATACTGAAGCAAATAGACGCCATTAATTTCCCTTGGCTTTCCCATGTTTTCCTAAGTGGTTCGCTGGAGGATATGGAGAATCATTGCTGAGAGTTTTTAGTGACAAAACTGGCTTGTTTTCTGCATCGGTGACGCTGTGCTTTGTGTAACTCACTGCTGGGCTGTGGGATGTCCCCGCATTGCCAGTGCTGGTGTTGGTGCTTATCTTTACACATACAAGTATGCCTTGGGCTTGCAGGCATGTTTTGCGGGGTTGGAGGGCAGTGCTCTCCTATAATAACTGAAGGCTTAATTGAGAGGAGGAATGTTTTTTGTGGTTTGGTCTTTTTTTTTCTCAGTTTCATAGCGTTTGAATACTTGGAAGAAAAGAATCTGTTTCAAAGTCAACATTTCTCTTTTCAATTAATGGCCATAGAAAGTTCCCAAAGAATGAGTCACACAGCTGGTTCCCCAGAAAGAACAAGGAAGACAAGGTTCAACAATTTTGTTATTTTATGAAGGTTAAAAAAAAAAAAAGGAAAAAAAAAGTTGCAGAAACAGACTTTTTCCCCCTTAATGAAAACCATACGCTCATTCTCTAAAAATAATAAAGTCAAATCACTATAACCCTCTCACTGATTTCAAGAAATTACTTTCTTGAAAAATAATTATTTTCACTTGAAAATATTGTATGTGTTATTGAAACCTGTGCAGAAAGCATAAAGAGCATACTTCTTTTTTCTTTTTAATGGATACCAAAAGGAAACATAGTGTTTATACCAAGGTAAGTTTCAGACGATGTAGATGTTTAATTTTCTGGCTGTTGTTAGTCCTATTGAAATTGCACAGGAGTTAGCATACGTGCATAAAATTAATCATGTGTGCAGGGGTTGCAGGCTCTACTGAGGTGATGAAGTGAAGGCTACCAGGATAGACCTTGTGACTATGCAGGCCCTGGAGGCTTCCTCCTGCAACTGTGTACTTTCTGAAGGGAAACTAAGGACTTTGGGTCTCACATTTGCTTTTAGTGGTTAGTAGCATTATTCAGGATTTCCTCAACTAACATTTGCTCTGCTGCAGTGTAGAAAGGCTGCTTTTAGTGTTGAAATTGGATTGTGTTACAAGCACTGCACAACATACAGTATTGCGTAATGTCTGCAACAAGAGCACAATGCATACATCTTGTCAAAGTATTATGTTTATTAGAATGTGGGATTCCTCAGCTGAGGAACAGTAAAGGTTTTCCTTTTCCTCAGGATTACCTGGCTGGTTGGGTGTATGGCTTGCACAATTGTCTTTTGCTTACTGACAAACTACCGGAGCCTCTGATAATCAAGTCATTATCAAAGCTCGTTTACTGATAAAACTGTTGTCCGAGTTCAGTACTCTGACCAAGTTCTTGTAGATATTCTACACAAGGAGGGTTTAATGATTTCATTCCAACTTTCTTTATTGGAATATACTGGATGTTACACAGGGTTTTGATTTAGCCCAGTCATACAGCAGTCTCCTGAAATTGTAGCACAAGCCTGACATAGCAATTGTGCACCAGACAGTTGAATCGTAAGAGAAACAGCACAGCCATTACCAGTCCCTGTAGACTCACCATCACAATTCTGGGTGTTGGGAGGAATGGGTTAAAAATCAGAAGACTGTCCAGGAGGATTGGAAATCTCCCAAGTGACTTTCCAGCTGGGAATAACTCTTGATAAGCCTGTGTGAACAGCAGGCCAATGATCCTCTAGCACAGATTGGTAACGATGCCTGTGTCTCCAGTTGCTTACCTCTGCCTATGCATTGCTTTCACAAGTTAACAGAAATGAATTTACTTTTTGATTTTACATGGAAATTTGTGATGGTTACAGCTGCCTGTCTGTGTCAACTCACACACTGGGTATCCCCAATTACCAGAGAGGAGTATGTGGCTGGAAGCCAAGCCCAGCTCAAGCACCTTGCTCTCTTCAAAATTCATTTTGTTGAGTGCTCAGTTTTGGTGCTCTGTGTTGGGCTGAACTGTGTAGACACCATGCTGGCCTGGCTGACTTGGAAGCAGAATATTTTTCTTTGATTGTTTTAGGGAAGGCCATTCACACAGACAGTTGTCCCACTCTTCTAATAGAGCCATTTCTCTCTGATCCCCTTGGTGTTGAGCGAAGTTCAGGTTACTTTGCAACAGCTGTGGCCACTGGCTCTGTACATCTCTGACCTTAATGGGCACATGCCTGTCTTCTTTCATTGTGGGCATTAATTGATGGTTCACAACTGGAAAATGGGATAATGCAAATATAGAAGACTAGCTATCCAGTTCATAAAATGGCCATTTTTCTTTTTTGGTTTAGCACTGACTCTTTGCAGTTTTTACTCTGTTTGTTCAGTAGTAATGAGGGTACTTAATTAAGATCTCTGGAAACAAATTGGCCTTGATTCTTGAATGTGATACAGCCCTAGAAATAAAATGAAAGTGACCCTCTGGTTCATGTTAGTTATGAGTTGGTACCATGCAGCTGAAAATGAGGCTGGCACATTGCTGCTTTAACCAGACCATCTCTTAAATAGGGATGTGCTTTATGGGCATGGTCACTGGTACATGTGGAGTGGTTTAGTTTACAATCCTCAGCTGACAATTGCTCTCCTCCAACAGGATGATCACTGTCATGTTCAGTGTTGTGTGTATGATTCCTCATAGTGTAATGGTCAACAGGCCAATTAGATGACAAAGTTTTCCAAGTTCAGAGTGTGTTGGTTTTGGCCATCCAAGGTGTTAATTCCCCTCCCTCTTTCTCTCAAGGTTTGGACATCTAAGCGTGGCACACATCTTGCTGGAGAATGGTGCTGATCTCAATGCACAGAATAAGTTAGGAGCCAATGTCCTCACAATGGCCTCCAGAGGTGGCCACGTCAGCATGGTGAAGTTGTTGCTGGAATCTGGAGCTTTTGTAGACAATTACGACCATTTCAGCACAAATGTACTTAACAGCAGCAGAGACGACCTTCCTGATATCACTCCGCTAATGGCAGCTGCTCAGCATGGACACGAGGCAGTGGTACATCTGTTACTGGACTGGGGAGCTGATTGTAATTACACTGTGAAGACAATGGGCTGGAGTCCTTTAATGCTGGCTGCTGTTAGTGGAAAGGTGAGCTTGGCACAGCAGCTCATGGAGAAAGGTGCCAATCCTGATCACCTGAATGTACTACATAAAACACCTTTTGAGATCTCTGTTGGCTTCAAACACAAAGACATGAAGGACTACCTGGAATCTCTCACGACGATCAGACCTCAGGCAGGTATGGAGTGTTATTTTTCTGTTTCACTTTCTTGCAGTTTTGATTTGTGTATTTAGAAACTGAAGGTCTTATTTGATGTGTGCATGATGTTCTTTATAGTTTGTAACTAGATTATTTTAAAAATGTTGGAGTAGGTACACCTACTTCAGGTGAGGTACAAATGCCCAGCAACAGATTTTTTTTCCACGTTAGCAGGGTGAGATTACAGTCCTGCAATAAGAATCATGTGAAACATTATACAATGTTTTAATGTTCTAGATACTTCTTAATTTAAAGCACATGATCCAGGTGCTCATTAAGGAGAAAAATTACAAAGGCCTGTTTGAAATGACACGAAGAAGTGGCATAAACACCAGAATATGACATCAAAGGAAGGATATTGCAGACTCAAAGAATACCCAGAAGGTAGAAAATCTAGTAAACCTGACTTGTCAAGAAAGACTGTAGAGTTCAGTCTGTCTGGTTTCATGATGAAGTGATTAAGAAGTGAGGTTAATGAAGTGTCCACGTTAAGGACAGAAAGTCAAACAGTGGAGGGCCTTTTTATATGGTTGCCAAAGAAAGAAACTGTGAGTTACAGTTAGAGGAATTTAAACGGGAAATAAGATACTACTGTGAAGCGTAGACCTGAATTGACTTAATAGAGGTGTGCAGTCTGTAACAGTTGCAGTCAAGGTTAAATGCCTCTCTAAAACTCGTTCTCGGATGTTGCATACAAGGCCTGTGACAACACCAAAAACCAGATGAGGTTAAATTAATGTTTTCTTCTACCACTCTAAATATGAAACCTCCTCAAAGTCCTTTGAAAGTGGACTGTGTATTTTAAGAAAACTGAGTATTATTGTGGATGAATAGCAGGTCGGCATGTTCCCTGCTTCTCTGATCCTTGGAGGAGAAGGGAATACTTAATTAATCAGTTTAGTGTGAACGTTGTGTAGGACATCTGAATGTCAGTAAGTCATTTCAGAGAGTGAGACTGTATTCTGTATGTGGCTGTTTTGGGGACACTTTTCAAGATATTTATGCTTTGTGGTGCAGACCAATGCTGGGAGGTGCTTGGTAAGAGCATTTGGAAGAGCTGTGTCTGGATTTTTCAGCTTTGGATTGCTTGCTCTGAAATCGAAGGATGTATCTAGCTCTAGAAAGATGATTTTGCAGGTGCTACCACCCATCCAGCCATGGTGGCAGAAACTCTGCAGGGTGGGATAGTCCACTTTAAACTCTGTGCCACCTGTGATACACAAATAGGCTTACTTAAATCTTACCTATTTATGTCTATATTGCACTGCCATGTGGACATGTCCACAATCCCCAGAACTGTTAATTTTTATTTACATTTGGTGCCATTTCTGCAGGTCAAGCTTTCTTTGTACTTGAAGAAGTAAGGACAAAAATCAGACATTTGTTTCTGCTTCAGGGAAGGTTTTAACTCAGTCAGGTGTTGACTTCTAAGTTAAGCTGGAGCTTTAGGGCTTTCATACAGCCATGCTCCCGGGCAGAACTGGTTGACTGTAGATGTTTGCTCATGACCAGTCCCTTGAGGAATAGACGTGAATATATATGTATATACACATGCATGTACAGGATGTATATGCAGACAGAGTCGGGTTGATGAATCTTGAAAAACCTTCTGTGGTCATACAGCGTAAAGTACTGAAGAAGGCTGTTAAAGCAAGGAGAGTGGAATGTCAGAGGAATGATCCTTCACTCAAAATATTACAATTTGTAATAATTACAATTCTTATTATGGGAACGGTAATCTGGGAGCAGAAGTATATCTATTAATGCACAGATAACAAGCTGTGTAGATAAACTGTCCCTGTTATTTTTATGACCTTCACAAATTAACCCAGCAGTACTCAAGAGGAAATGAAACTGGAACAGCTTCTGAAACTCCTTTTGAGTCACCTTGCAAAATAATCCTGTACTATTTGAATGTTCGCTGTTGTACAGAGGATTACACCTGACCACAGAACAATACTGTGGTTCTTTAATGGATATTTTAGACTTCCAGGCAGGAAATACTAGAGTTACCAAATACAATTTCCTCATAGAGAATGGAGTTTGAAAAGCCTGTGCTGGTGCATTATTATGGTTTGTAGCTTTAGCTCTGCAAAGAGAACTGTACAGGTGAGTTGCTCTTCCCAAAGGGAATAAAGAAGTCATCAATGGTTTCTTTGTTATTATAAAATGTATGTTTAAACATATGTTTTATAGTACTTCTATGTGACTTTTAATAGTTTTTGCTATAAAAAATTTACTAGAAATTTTTGGTTTTTTATTGATTGCTAATAGAAATATTTATATTCCTTCCAGATACAGAAAAGAGGCAACCTGATGTCTTTCATGCTTTGAAACTGGGTAAGTACTGAACAATTCCTCCACCATATCTAATTTTTGTAACTTCAGAGCATGTTTGTTTGCTAACATGGACAACAGATTTCTGTTTCTTCTCTTCAGATGTAAGCTACCAAAACATCTTCCTGGGAAAGCCTTAGGTGTGTTAGATTTTTAGAGAGTTCAGGTTCCCTTCTTGTACTCCCATGATTACTGAGATTTACAAATGTTAGTACTGGGTCAGAAGGAGTACTAGGGGAAGGGCCAAATGTATAGTGCTCAGCATACTGTATTTGGGTTTTTTTGGCAACAGTGTTAAAAAACCTTAACTGGGTTAAGGAGTGTCCAGGCCAGGGTTCAAAGTAAATTCTGAAGTCTCTGTATGTTCTAGGGTTTCTGTTTAACAAAGTCTGTGATGTGGGTCTGTATTAAAAAAGCCACCTGCTTCCTTTTACCAAACTGGGACACAAAAAATTAGTTCTGTGCTTTTGTATCTTTCCCATTCCAACAAATCAGCTGAGTGTTGTGCGTGGGTGTTGGTTCTAGTGAGTGCACCCAAGTGCCTACAGGGTTTGTCTGGAATTCTGACTGACTTTCCAAGGAAAATGTACATGCCTGTGGTTGAGTTGAAGGCAGCCCATGCCATGAAGCAGTTTATCATCTGTGTAAAGGTGTAGTGGGTTCACCCTGGCTGAATGCCAGGTACGCACTAAAGCCAGTCTCACTCTCCTCTGCAGCTGGACAGAGGATAGAAAAAAACCAAACAGTAAGGATTCATGAGTTGAGGTAAGAGCTGGGAGAGGTCACTTACTGATTACTTTCACGGGCAAAACAGACTCAAAGTGGGGATATTACTTAAATTTGTTACTAGCAGGATCAGAGCAAAAGAGTGAAAAGTAAAATAATCTTAAAAACACCTTCCCCCCACCCCTCCTTCTTTTCATGTTCTCTCTCTTCCTCCCCAGTGGTGCAGGGAGGCAGGGAAAGAGGGTTATGGTCAGTTGTTGTTTCTGATGCTGCTCAGGGATAAGAGTCCTTCCCTGCTCCTGAGGGGTCCCTCCCACAGGAGACAGTCCTTGGTGGACCTCTCTGAAGTGAGTCCATCCCTCAGGCAACAGTTCTTCACAAATTGCCATGGGTCACTCCTCCATGGGGTGCAGTCCTTCACAGGTGAGCTGTACTGACATGAGTCCCCCACAGGGGGCACAAGTCCTACCTGGGAAAAACCTGCTCCAGTATGGGCTCCTTTCTCCATGGGCTGCAGGTCCCCAGCAGGACCCTGCTCCATCTTGGGCCTCCCACGGGGTCACAGCATCCTTCAGATATCCACCTACTCCAGCATGGATTCCTCCATGGGCTGCAGGTGGGTCTCTGCACCCCGATGGTCTCCCATGGGCTGCAGGGGCACGGCTGCTCCTCCATGGTCTGCACCACGGGCTGCAGGGCCTCAGCTCTGCTGCCTGGAGCACCTCCTACCCCTCCTTCTGTGCTGATCTTGGTGTCTGCATTGCTGTTCACATGTTCTCACTCCGCTCTTCCCTGGCTGGAATTCTCTCTGCAGAATAGCTTTCTGTTATATGTTATCACAGAGGTGTTACTATTACTCCTGATTGGCTTGGCCTTGGCCAGCAGCAGGAAGCCCGTCCTGGAGCTGGCTGGCATTGGCTCCATGGGACAGGGGAAGCTTCTAGCAGCTTCTAACAGAAGCCACCCCTGTAGCCCCCCATGCTACCAAACCCCAGCCACAGAAACCCACTGCAAAAGGTGAGAATTTTTTCATTTGCATGACAGTCATGATTTGCTTATTCCTGCCTCTGTTCCTATGGTGGTACATACAGTCGCAGAGCTTTTCTTTCCTTTAACTTACCTGCTTTTGTCTGCCTGATAGCATCAAAAAAATAAGGGAGGTGGGTGAGTTTAAGCTCTCTAAGATAAAGCTGACTACCTCATATATTTTTTTAAAGTGCTTGCTCCTAATTTAAGAAAAAAACCACAACCTTGTTAAAATATATTCAGTAGCATATTTTGTACTGATTTTACTAATCTAGACAGGAACTCAAGTGACTAGCAGCCCTTACACTTGGAAACTGGAATATTAATTTCACATTTAAAAAACTAGACAGATGGCAGATGATGCATTACTCTTGAGCAGGGAGTAGGAATGTTTTGCATTTGAGATTTAGTTCAAATACTGGAGGCAGCACTTAAAATCATTTTGAATATAAGGAAGTTGAACACTGGAATAGTTTAATTCCTTGGGAGGTTGTGGAATTCTATCAGTAGAGGCTTTTGAGTCAGTGAACTACCTCTGTTAAAGGAAACTTATGGGTTAGTGTGACAGAAAGCATTTTTCTACCTGCTTAAGGCAAGGGATGGCCTCTTCCGCCATTGTACCCACTTAGTCTGATTATAAAATCATTGCTTTCTGTGATTTCAGCCTGTGGAAGTGGAACAGGGATCATCAGTTCTCCTTGCATATCATTATCTTACCACAATTTAATTGAAATATTCCCTATTTGTGTCTTCACATGTGGGATGAAGTTTGTACAACTTCCTAGTTTAGTCCCCCATTTCAGAAAATAATTCTTCCAGTGGAATTGCACTGTAAGCATACAGGTAGGGAAAATCAGGAAAATACAGTGTCTTGTGCTTATGCCACAATTTTATGTAGACTGAAAAGGTGTACTAATTAACTAAAAGACCAAAGATCAGTACAGATTTTTAGCTTTAGTTTTGCAGTTGCTCTAGTACTTTATTTTTTTCTGTTTTAATTCCACTAAATGTTGACCAGCGTCAGCAAATCATAATACTTAATAATTCAGTGGCTGAGCAGTTGTCTGTTGCTCATGTAGATTATGTTTTATGCGTGTTTTGCAGGAAACTTCCAGCTGGTTAAAGAGATCGTTGATGAAGACCCAAGTCAGGTCAATATTACCAATGTTGACGGTGCCTCTCCATTAATGATTGCAGCTGTAACTGGACAGCTGCCCCTTGTTCAGCTCCTTGTTGAGAAAAATGCTGATGTTGATAAACAGGATAATGTTCATGGCTGGACAGCACTGATGCAGGCCACATACCATGGGTAAGATATGTGCTGTCTTTGGGTCTAGCAGTAAAGAAGTTTAATTCTTCTTGCATCCACGTAGGAAAAAACCCTTTTTGATAGTGACTCTGGAAGCACAGGGGTTCTACAAGAAATTGTGAGAGACTTGTGACCTCAGTTTTCCATGACTCATGCACTGCCCTCAGCTTTTCAGACCTGAATGATGTTTGGACTTCAGAATGAGTGAAACATTTGGGAACTTGAAGCTTGCACAATAAATGCTGGGAACGTAATGCTCCAGGCAAGCACCAGGAGCTTTGGTGCAGATTTCAGTTTCCGTCCTTTGATGTTTTTCAGCATTGTGAAAGATAGTATCACCCTGCCAGGGTTGTAAGCCTACATCCAACTGTGAAACTTCAAGGCATTCAGCCTTCCGTGTGCCATATTTTCCAGTCTTAAACCATTGCTGTTTCCCTATTCAGCCTTTAGTTTTCATGGAGTTTTCAGAAATGCAACCAAATTGTCATTTTCTCTAAAGCTCCTTTATAAATGTAGGTAGACACTTAAGAGTCAGACCCCAGAAATTTGCTTGGCTGGTACTTCATATGTGATCTCTGTCATACACTTGGCCCTCTCTGAATACAGTTTTACTGTGATGAGCAATTGGGAGTGTGAGTGTCGGTGTACAGTTGAAGGGTACAAGAGTCCTGTGTGTAAAGCCACATTAGGGGTGCCCCAGTTTGGCTGGGACACCTCATGCATAAATAAATACTTAGCCTTGTAATTCTGTACATTACATATTAGCTTTTTCCCTTGGCATGGACCAGTTCATAACATTTGGAAATCTTTAGCCTCCAGAGAACCTCAGCTAACCCTTCCTGAGGAGCATCAGTGGTGTGGAGGGTCTCAGGCTTGAAGGAGGGAGCAGAGAAGTTCTTTGTGTGCTGGGATTCTAAAGGATTATGTCTCTGTGTGCCCTTAAAGTTCAGGACTGGAAAGCAGGATGGAGGGATGGTACAGTTTTAAGGAAGAGAAGTAATGGGAAGTATGCAGAGGAGCTGTGGTTAGGATAAGAAGAATTTTTATTAGAGGAGTAACAGTTCTCCTCCATTTGGGGTTGATTTTTGTCTGGAGTGACTTCATCTGTATGATAAGAAGTGATGCTCTGGAGATACTGAGATCTGTTTGTCAGACTTCAGTGTTAGAATTTGCAGTCACCTATTGCTGCTTGAGTACATTTTTGCTCTGCGTAGCTTATTCATGTCAGAGTTTGTTTTTATACAAGGTCAGTTGCTGCTTAAGAGGAGTTTTGTATTAAATATATTTTTTCATAACTTTGTTGTCCAGTTATTTTGTTGGCTGAATTAAAGTATTGTTTTTAACTCAGGAGGCAAATCCTGCTTATTTATTCAGGTGTCTGAGAGGGGAGAGGGGCTAGTGGAACTGGGATGGTGAGTGTCTTTTATGCAACTACCTTTTAGGAGCTTTTCTTGGAAGATGTTTGTGTTGGTTGACATTTAATGCTGATTGCTTTTGCATTTTAAACACCATTAAGGAAGTGATAATGTGCTCTCTCAATTATATAATTTATATCTGTAATTAAGTGAAGTACTGTTTGAAGTTTATAATTATCTTCAGTCAATTTGGCTTTTCTGTGTGCAATTCCTTAATATGCAAGTTGTGAATGTGAGGTTGAGTTGAAGTCCTAGTGATGGCATATGATGACTACTGAGCTGACCTTTTGTCTTTTCATCTGCTTTTGTGCCCTAGGCATTAATGGCCTTTCATTGGGAAGGTGTTTGGCAACAAATTCCAGTCAGTTCCAAAGGATCAGTTTAAGAAACTGGCTATTTAAATTAAGTTTTTAAGGCTGATTTTCTACATGTCAATTAATGTGATTTGTAGTGAGTAAACAGTGACTGACAAGGGAATCCTGGGAGTTTCTGAAGGACTTGTGAATAAATTTTACATTAGATTAGTTGTGGAAAAGGTAAAACATCTCCAATTGAGGAGCAATGTTACAAAAGGTTGAAAATGGAGTATTGGGGGGTTCTATTTTATTTATGTATTTTTTAAGTGATCAACACTTTTTTTTATTCCCTTAAAGAAACAAAAATGTTGTAAAGTATTTGTTAAATCAAGGAGCGGATGTCAATCTTCGTGCAAAAAATGGATACACAGCTTTTGACCTCATAATGCTGCTGAATGACCCAGGTATGTTATTTCAAAAAACTCTGGGGAAATGTACAACATAAACAAACTTCCTTTCCAATCTAGAAAATACATTAAAGTTGCTAGGAAGTATCCTCTGATGTCCACGCTGGACAGGACTGAGAAAGAACATTGCCTGAAAATGGTGGGTTTGAGTTAATTGGTTAGATATATGCATTTGTGGGATAACAGATTTTATGCATTCCTCTTCACTTTGTTTTTGAAGATGCTCAGAAAAATGCGGTGTTTGTGTCACAAGAGCCAGTTCAGTGACTTTTTTGGGGGCACGGGTGTTCTGTGGTGTCATTAGCACAGAAATTTCCCCTGGGTAAAGAGCAGCAAAGAGACAGGACGAAGAGAGTGTAGTCAGAACAGAAGCAGGGAACTCCTGGCTGAACCTCCCATTAGTTCTGTAAAGGCTGAGAATAAATCACACTTCAGGGTTCAGGTTGTTTTTCACTCTTTTAAAGCGAGTGCTTTAGAAAAAGTAGCATGATTTGGGAAGACTTCAATGAAATACATTTAGTTTTTGGTTTAGTTTGTTTAGCCTACATAGTTTATTATTGTTACCCTTGCTTGGTACCTAAATTGATTTATCTGAAGCCAAAACCCACTACTGCTAATGAAGTTAATGTTTCTTTTCTCTGTATTTACACATTATTATGGTTTTGGTAACTAGCAGGTTCCTTTCCTTGTCAAAAATAGATCATTACTAGTATGAAATTTTAGGAAATACAGTGAATTATTTTAGAACTAGCTTCTGTGACAGAATAGTTTGACTTGTAACCTTTCTCTCTTGATCAATTCTGTCTATTCTTCTGAAAATCCTACCTGAGTGCCATATAAAATGCAGATTTACACAAATTTTGTTTTTGCTTTCCTATCCTTATGTCATACTTGTTCTTTTTTCTTCCTCTTACTTTTTTTCTTATTTCTTTTTTTGTCCACCTTTTTTCTTACCATTTCTTTTCAGTCCCTTCATTGTCCAGGCTGAACATCTCCTTTCTCTTTGGGATTTAATTTCGAGCTTCTTTTCTGCAACCTGCACTTGAAGAAAGAATATTCATTTTTCTCTACTCTCTCCTGTGTCAGGTGAGAAAAGGGAGCATCACGATACTGTTCTTAACTTGTACGAAGTGTGAGAGGAGGCAGTTCACTTGGTCACGCGTGACTGATTGTGACTGAATAGCGTGCTTATTTATATTGATAAATATTCACTTTAGAGAGGTGATGATAAGGCTGCAGCCCACTGTGTGGGGAGAAGGTGTGGGAAACATAGGTCAAGAATGAAGGTTTGGGGGATTTATCAGCTTTGTGTTTGACTGGTAGATCCATTACTACTTACATGGGATTTATAGGGAAAGTGTCAGAGTCATAATTTAGGAAAGTAAACCAGACCAAACATTGTCTTAATTTGCTTTCTTTTAGACACAGAGCTTGTAAGGCTACTGGCATCAGCATGCATGCAAGTAGACAAAGACAAGAATAAACAGAACAACAGATCATCTTTGCCTAGTTCCAGAAGTAGGCAATCCTTAAATGTCCCAATATTGCCAGATGACAAAGGAGGTCTAAAGGTAAATATGTTCACTCTTGATAAATAACACAAATTAAATTACAAATTCCTGTAATGTATAAGCAGAGAAAGTAATTGATAAGAAGTATTTTGGATCTAATACGTAACTGAGGTTGTTGGGGAGTGCGTGTGTGTTTCTGAGTTTCTTGTTGACAGCGCTTCCTTTGGAGGTTTTTTGGAGTGCAGCATGTGTTGAGCTTTCTTTTTCTCAGATGGCAAGACAATGAGAACACTTAAGGAAGAGTTTGTACTGACGCATTTCAGTGCCTGGAAATAGATCTTATAATTAAGTGGAAAGTACCATGTTCATAAGTGTGGAACTCAATTTCCATTAGGATCTTAATTTTAAATCTGTAATAGAGGATAGACTTTTTTATACTCAGAAATGGAAGCAGGCTATTGGCAGTGAAATTAAGAAGATCATAGCAGAGATTTTAATATGAAGAGTAGTGGAAGAGTGTGCAGTTCAGGCTTACATGTTCTCTGCCATGCTGTGTCCTTAGCTCGAAATTGATGGTGGTCCAGTAGGAAACAACATAGAGTTAGAATAAGTGCGTACCACTTAAACAAAGGTATTGGGGCTTATATTGTCTGTTTGTAAAAGAGAAGGAAAAAAGTGTTAGTTAGTTTTTTTTTTTATTGTTGCTGTTCTCCATTTACGTGAATAGTTTTTAATTATGGTGTACCCCAGAATTTCCTTGAGTCTGTGATGTCATGTTTTAAGTATAAATTATCAGGGTTTTAGAAACAGACATGTTAGTTTCCAGGCTGTTTTTGACTTGAATTTTAAAGACCGTTTAAAGTTCTGTTTCAGCTGAACTCTGTTTTGCAGTTTTAGTTATGAATAAACAAGTGGTTATTTTCATATGATTATGCTATTTTTCGATATGATGCAACGTCAGTATGAATTTAAACTGTCGTATTTAAGAATGCAGTTGCATAGGTGGGAAATTGTGAGAATAGCATTTGGCTTTATGGAATACAGATCAACGATAGATTGGATTGCAGCTCTTGCAGTGTTGACACAAAGGTTTGAATTAAGATCATAAAAGATTATGAAGGGAAATTAAAAAAAAATTGTCAAAGACATAGAAATGAGTACTGACACAAATCTTGTATTTGAGAATGTTTAAGTATTTAGTCTCAAACTTACAAAATACTACAATGTTTACAAGTCTTAATCAAGCATTTTTTTCAGCAGAAATTGTATTCTGTGTAGTTCTCTGATATATATAACCTGGAAGCCACAGTCCCTTCTTCCATCACTGCTTAATGCTTTATTTACCAGCCTGTCTGGTCACGAGTCTGTTACATATCCTACTCTTCCCTACAAATGTTCAAACAGGGTAAAAATGATATTTTCGAATGGTCTGGGTGGAGGGAGGTGTCGTAACACTCATCTCTCTTTTGACCAGCCTGTGAATTTTTCTTAATTGTTCAGTGAATGTTACGTGAAATAGCAATAAGAATTTTATTAAAGTCAAGCTACAATACAGCTTTTCCTCCCTTCTGCCCACCTGACTGGTTACTCTTTCAAAAAGAGATATTAATTTGGTGGGATTTATTCTTGACAAACCCATGTCATATGCTGTGTCATATGAGCTGTGATGATGTGTGAAGTTTTTTCAATTATATCCTTTCAGGTTAAGCATTTTGATCAGTAAATTTTCAGATTTTCCTCTTTGAGTGATTGTGCCTTTGCCTTTTACCCGATTTCTGTAACTTCCTCCATCCTCTTTTATTGAAGATAAGCAATATTTGTTCAGAGATCGTGTTGTCTATAGTTACTCTAGGGTAATTTTAATCAATCTTGTCTGGTTTTCATTTGTGCAAGCTCATTTAAATACTCCTACTCTGTTAAGCAAATGGACAGGTATTCCTACCTTCCTCCTGTTAATGGATCATACTAAAATATCTGATCACAGGTAGGCTGTTTTTGGAGTGGGTATTCATGATCTCATTATTTACCTCTTTCACACAAGAACTGTTTTGTTTCTCACCATTTCATAGCCTTGAAAACAAAGTTGTGCCTTTTCCATATGCAAAAGTCTTATTTCCTCTTTTTTCTTTCTGCTTGTTTTCAGCAAGTTATACTCTCAGTATTAGAACAGTGTGAATTATCACATTCAGTTTCTATTTTAGATTAAAGTTTTAGGGCAGAGATTTCCGGTTCTGCCCCTTATTCTTTCATTCCTAGTATTGTTACAAATGTCTAAGGTATTTCTCAAGGGCAACATCATTTTCCTAGTTCTTTGATACTGTTGCCTTCTCCCACTGCTGGTAGATTTCAGCCTTTCGACAGACACTGATTTTAAACATAAATGCATTTTTGTTACTTGACTGCTTTAGTCTAATTTAAAGCCCTTTACTCCAACCTTTGTACCTGTGTGATGTGGTAAGGGCATATGGAGAGGCCACAACCTCCTGCAACAGCAGACTAAAAACCCCGGAGCTCAGACCATCATACTGTGAACACCAGAGCACAAGATGAAACTCTCCAGTATAGTTTCTTTCTTGCCAGAGATCAACAGTTTTTTGTCTGGTCTAATGGTGGCCGTACTTACTCTTTTTGGGGTTAGTTTGTGGTGCAAGCACATGTTAAAGAAGCAGAAGCACTGTGAGGAGGATTAACAGAGATGATAGGCAGTCAGAAGTGATCTTTCTTACAGAAGCAAGCCAGCTTCAGTGGACGAAACGAAACCACATTGTGCAAGCAGTCTCATTTGTAAATTCATTTTATTCTGGGTTAAACCTGGATGGACTTTTTTGCCCTTTCAGTTCCTTTTGGAAGGCAAATAAATGCTGGACTGTGTGGGTTTTAATGCTTTGTCAGAGCTATTTGTCTCTCTTGCCTCTTTTCATCAGATCTTTGTTGCTGAAATTAACGTAAGTCTTTATTAGTTATGACTCCAAAGAGATACAAAGTCTGAGAACTCTATCCATTACTAATGCTCTGTGCAGATTTAAAATCTTTTTAATGATCTTCTGCTACAGGGATTAATATGCAGGGGATAAGTTTACAGTTTACCTTACTTCTATTATATGACAGTTGAGAAGACATATATCAGTGAGCAGTTGAAAAATACTAAAGAAGAGAGCAGAATACATATTGTGAGAAGGGGTGGTTAAGAATAGAGAGTGAAGTAGGAAAGTGTTATCTAGATTGGCTATCACATAAAGCTGCCTCGATGAAATACTGTCACTTTTATATGACTTTTTTAAAAAGGGGGTTCCAGAAAGGGAAGAAGAAAGTTTACTAAGAAATAATCAGAAGATACTTGTAATCTGACTGATTTACCTACAAACCACGTAATTTTTAATGCAGATTGCAAAGGTCTTTCATAGTCTAGAGAAATGTCCTGCTGAAGACTTGAATCATCTCACATTGTCTGCTTGTAAAAATGTACAAGTCTGTGAATACTTGAATAAACTTTGCTTTGAGCAAAGATAGTCCTTTTGTGTAACAATTTCCACATACGTGGTGCTTGTATGGATGGAGGTTGTAGGTATGTAGTCCTAAGGTTTGTGTTGTTTTCACAGCTGCTATTTCCTTGCCTTGATCTTTTTCGGTTTATAGTCTTTCCAGTCTGGTAGAATTGAAATTATTTGTGTAGCAGCAGTGTATGGATTATGGGTCTTTAGTTTGACAGGAATACTGTCAGAACTCTTTCAGTTTGCCACTGATTTTGAAAATCTTAAGGAGAAGTTTCATTCAGATCAGATAAGCTTCTATGCACACTTCTAAAAAGCAGAAAATAGACATGCCTGTTTGTTGATGCCAGAGAGTGTAAGAATCGATGGTGAAATTGGAAGCTAATTCAGATTTCCCTGATACTTCTATCTACCTTGGCTTTCCAGATTGTGTGGAAAAACAATGTAATGCATTTGCCAGGTGACAAATAAGAGAAGAGATTATACAAATGATGGTGAAGGATTCTGTTAATAATTGCAAACCACTTTAACGTTGCTTTTTAGTTTATCTCAAAAACTCCTTGACAGAATTTTTTTTATCGCTGCTGTAAGGATTACTTAATTGTACGTATCTTTTCCTCTTTTTTTTTTCTTTTAGTTGGAACTAAATTGTTGTGTCTTCTTATCAATCTAGTCCTGGTGGAGCAGGATGTCCAATCGATTCCGCAAGCTGAAGTTGACTCAGACATTGCGCCATGGATTTCCTTCCAGTCAGTTTGTGCCTTTTCCGGATGAGCCTGAACCATCATTAAATTCCACTATAAAAGCAGTTTCACAGAGTGATACAGATGCCTCTGGAAACCTTGATGCTGCTACAGCTCGGATCACAAATAACAAAGCCAGCGGTAAAGGCAGAGTTGTCTTATGGGAAGTGAGCTCTCCTGGGGTACTCAAGATGATACTATTTCTAGTTTATTGTATTAATTCTTATTTAACTTAATATAAATTAAAAGACATGTAACGTATTTGTAGTATATAAAAAGAGGCATTCGTACTCCTGATTGTTGATTGTGCTGAACACTGAGTGCGGCATCATTTAAGCAGGAAAATGCTGATATAACCATGTTACTGTTCTTTAGCAAGCACCATTAATTTGGAGAATAGAGACAGGTCACTGAGAAGTGTTAGTATCTTTGATAAACTAATTTATAGAATGAAAACCAATTTATTTAAACAAATAAAGGAAGAATTCTGAGAAGAAAGTAAAAAAGCCCAAATTGTAAAGCACATCTACTGGAATTGTACAGCTCTCCATGAAACCCCCTCTTCCGCAGTTTGTGATGCAAAGGCATTAAGACTATTGGCTCAACTTTAATTTAGGTGCGTGACTGTCACTGGAAATCTTTGTTCTGTGTGCTTACTGAGGGTAAAGCTGTTGACTGTTTGAGAACAATACAGTATCCTTGGGGACAAAAGTAGGAGCATGTAAACAATAAAACATCATTTATGTATTTTTTTCAGGTGCAAACACTGCAAAAGGAGGAAAGGATGATGAATTATTGACAAACATGGTATGTTGCAGTGTTCTTGGTGTGTCAGCCTCATTCAGAAGATTGTGCAGCTCCCATAATTTTTACGGGTTTTTACCTCCCATCCAACCCGCCTTCAGAAAGACATCTATTATTTCTTTATAGTCACTTGACAAGAACTGTCAGGCTTTGATACATCAGTAATTCTTAGACTTGGAAGTACTACAAGTAGTATGGTGTGGAAGCTGCAACGATGTTTTTCAAGAGTTACCCATACCTTTGTTTGATCAGCAGTGAATTAGTAAAGTAGATGGAACAGATGATTAGTTGCTGACAAGATGTATGATGCAAGGAACACATGGATGGCACATGGTGCAATGGAAGTGTGAAATTACTAGTAGAGGCAACCATGAAATATTTAGTTCAGGATGTTTGTTTGTGTTATTCTGGTTCTTCTTTTGTTATGCTGTAGCTTTAAATTTCCCTACAGCTTACTCTGTGGTCATGTCATTAAATTTGGCTGGTTATTCTTTATATTCTTTTGTAAGAAGTTTGAGTAACTTTTGATGTAACTGAACAGATGTAACTGATGGACAGAACTCCAGGGAGCAAAATCAGTGGTGTCATTTTTAATGTCTTTCTGGAGAACATGTACAGCAGAAACAGGCAATTGTTCACTGTTTGCAGTTGTTCTTTCTGAGAATACAGAGAGGACTGCATTGTTATGTCTTTGAAAATTAATTTTTAACATTCTTGTTAAAGTCAATTTGAAAAATATTTAGCCCAGTGAAGGAAGAGAAGTTTCTGCCACTTAATGAACTATGTTCATTTTAACAAATTAATAGGCATAATATTGAGGGGTGCAACAATGTTCCTTGGATTCTCTGTTATTACATGTTGTACTTCAAAAATACTACTCGTGTCTCATTTCCATTTTATTCTATTTAAAAATGCATATCTCCATCTTTTTACTTAACTTAAAATTTTGAAAGTATGTCACCAGCTCCTAGTAATCTCTCTTAAGAAGTGACTCTTTTTTTTTTTTCCCTTTCTTTGTTTCTCTCTCTCTCTCAGTTGAGAAGTAGTGCCCCATTTACCAGGCTGCCCAGCGATAAGCTGAAGGCAGTGATACCACCTTTCTTACCACCCTCAAGCTTTGAGCTTTGGAATTCTGACCGAACACGACTCAGCAAAGATGGAAAAGCTGAACAGATGAGAACTGCCTGGCCACAGAGAGCAATCAAGCACGATTTTAACAGCAGTGGGAACTCTGATACAGTAAGCAAACTAAATGTGTACAAAAATAGTGTGTTATGTCCAGGCCATGCTGACTGGTGAGCCACACTGTTTCTGATTAGAAATTACTTTTAACACACTGTCTCAGTAATGACTTGTCCTTTTAAGCAGTGCTGTTTAGGAAGAATGCACATCTCCAGGGAAAGAACGTAATGGAACAAAAGTTTTGTATGAAATGAAATGGCTTTTGGTTTTTTTTTTTTTTTACTGTTAATCAGAATAAAGTAGAACTAGGGTTCTTTTGCTAAGAACTATTTGCTGCAAACTGCTAAAGTGGCTGCTGGTTCCACCCGTGTCTTTTCGTAGCCAAAGTAGGTACAGGCACTGGAGTGTGGTTGAAACTGCTCTGATTTGGAAGAAGATCAGGGACAGAAAAAATGAATAAGAATTGATTAATTTTTAGGACCTGAGTGGGAGGGAAGTAGTATCAGTAAGACAAATATGCAGACATAACATTCTGAAAGATTAGCAATAGTTAAAATTGTAGCAAGCAGTGATCAAGTGGGCTTGAAGGCATACAGCCTTAAATTGTGAAGGGAAGAAGTCTGAATTACTTCTATTTTTATAGAAGAAACTTGCCTGATTCTACAGTGTTTTTAGTGAAAACGCAAACCAAAAGAAAAATAGCTGCTTTGCCTTGAGACAAGAAACAAAACAACCTCAACAACCTTTGCTTTCATAGTAGGAGAAAAAAGAGAAATGCTTACTCCTCTAAATATGGACTGTAATAGTCAAGTGTAGAGAAGAGTTTATTTTACTAGTCCGGAACTATTTCATGTCAGTTCTAGAAACAGGACACTGAAGACATTTTAGGAGGAATTTTTTTCCGTTTTCCTTTTTTTAAGTGGAAATTAGCTTAATATCCGTAGGGGTGATTTAGGTGAAATAAGGTGGAGTATTAGAAGGGAATTGACATAACAGGAAGGTAAACGTCCATCATCCTAAAAAAGATGATTATAGTAAAATAAGTGGATAATTACCTCACTTTATAAAATGAGGAGCAGGAGAAGCAGCAGAAGCAGGGGAGGACTAGTCATCAGTCTTTCTGTGAGGAAAGAAGGGTTTTGCTAAGGGAATGGGGAGGAGAGAAACATAGTAAGTCAGAGTCGGAAGAAGTGATTTGAGCAACAGGATAAGAAACATGAAAAAGCTAAGCTGCAAAAGCCATGTCAGATGTCTGGCAGTGGCCAGTGGTCTAAGAGCAAAAGAAGTGAAGGAGGATTTGGCTGAGGATTTGGCTAGCATATAGCTAGATCAGTAGTGCCTCAGTTAGCAAAAGTCAATAAAACGATGCAGGTAGCTGTTTAGATTGAATGAAATACAAAAGTGCAACTGGTGGAGATAAAGTTTATGTCACTTCTTGCAGCTTAGCTTGTAAGAAACAGAGATATGATGGATGAGAAGTAGGTGGTAGCTGTTTTGTAAGATTGGAGAGACAAACCAGCATTTCTCAGGAAAGCAGTTTCACATGTGATCATTTTTTTTTCCTCCCCATTGCTCATAATATTCTGTACAGCCCATCTCAGGGTCATTGTATGTGCTCATTTTGTGCTGGGCAAAGGTTAAGAAGAATTAATGGCTTTATATGGTGTAATTTCTTTCGTTGAGTATTTATATTAAATGTATATATATTTATGTAAGTGTAGTATATATTCAGTATATTTGTATTTTTAAAATAAGATTATTTCTGATATCCCTTTTGTTCTTCAGTGGAAGTTTCAGAATGTGGCACAAGTAAAACAGCAGTTCAAGTTTGATATTCATTGTGGTCAGTTGAGAAAGAAAATTATTCTTTATTTTGTTTTTCAGACATCTGTTAGCAAAGGTACTAGACCAGTCAAATTACCAACATTTGCAAGAAGACCAGCATCTCCTTCAAATTCCAACAACTTCAATCATTCTCCTCATTCTTCTGGTGGATCCAATAACATTGCCGGAATTAACAGGCATGGAGGAGAACTGCATAACAGATCAGGTACCATTTTTAGTAAGAAAGGAATTTGTATCTGGTTCAGCTAAAAAAATTAGTGTGATGATGGTAAAAGACAAACATTTTCTGAGGGCTCCTACTGCTGCAGAGCAAAACTTCTATAAATTTTGTTGAGCCAGGATTGGACTTTGAACACCTACATAAGGGAAGAAAAGCCTCACATCTGTTACAGAAGTCTCATTGGTCAGCCCCTGTCTCAGAAAAACATGCAGATTTTATTGGGTCCACCCATGGTGGATCAGGTGGTTCCTGGTTCATTGCAGCGCGCATTTCATAGCACTGACTCTTACCCATGTTGCTTACTTTTTTTTTAAATTAAAAATCATTTTTCAATCAAAAACAAAGCTGCAAGCACTGTACCTGGCAGCTGTTGAAGACAATATGGTGAAGTGGCTCATAAAACTTATATATCCAGGAGGATGAAAATCAGCTCTGTGTGTATATAGACAGGGCTGGGTTCTCTCTTCTGCAGTTGATTTTTTTGTTCCTTTTTCTGCAAGCTGCTGGACAGATCTGAACCTTACAATTCTCTCTTGCTTCATCCAGTCAGTTTTTAAACAAAAGTTAGCGGTGATAGAGATGGGAGAATTGAGAGTTAACAAGTATTTCAAAATTCTGATTTCCTTGACTGCTTTTATTACATTTTTTGTTTTAGGTGGCAGTGCAGATAATGTTTTGTCTCAGATTGCGGCCCAAAGAAGAAAAGCAGCAGGCTTACCTGAACAGAAACCCAGCCAACAGCACAGTCCAGTCCAGTCAACTACTTCATCCACTCTGTCTGATTTGCAGTGTGCTCAGATTGTTGGCAATGGACACGTAAAGGTATGGAGAAACATACATTTTTGTACTTCCAAATTGGTTAATTTTAATA
The DNA here is from genome assembly GCA_013399855.1 of Oxyruncus cristatus. Taxonomy (NCBI): domain Eukaryota; kingdom Metazoa; phylum Chordata; class Aves; order Passeriformes; family Cotingidae; genus Oxyruncus; species Oxyruncus cristatus. Next base: position 2,147,748 of record VXAY01004421.1, on the reverse strand, counting down.
GGTCGTATCTCAGTCGTGGATGGCTGATGTATGACATTGCACAGCCTAAAGTGAATGAACACCTGTTACAGTAGTGGAAACTTTTCAGCTCCACAAACCTTACTTTTAATTACAGACCTACAGAAGATCAAACCTAATAATAAAACATGATTCTGATTTATTATTAATTTAATTCTATTTTGAAATCCCGTAAATGTAATACTTGATCTTAGGGTAGATCTCCACAGTTAGTTTGGTTTCTCATAATTTCTTTCTATGGCCCAGATCCAGTGTTTTGTGTTAATTATTCCTGGACTTTACTCTGAAGTGACATAGCTGGTTTCCCTTAAAAGGCTCAACTTGAATGCAGAACATGAAGTGATATATAGATTGAGGAATTTAGGAGATGAGGTACAGGGACTTGTTTTGGAAAAGACCAATACATAGACGTATATATATTCTTATTCCTCATTTTAATTCATGTGTTTTCCTGTTTTCCATGCCTCCAAATGTGTTAAACATGTACAAAATACTTGATAACTTTGAATCATTTGACTTGTGTTAGGTAATAACAAGTTTAAGGGTTGACTGGAAGCTTTCATTCCAGTGCAGCAAATTGTGAAATGCACCCCAAACCTAGTTTATGCTTACTGCGTATTTCTGGTTAATCCAGCATGAAATGCTTCTTTAAATGAGCATCTGATATGCTTTGAAAAGCTTTAATTGAGACTTTAATTAAATCTCTGAATGAAAATCCCTGTTTTCAGAGTCAAAGTAATTTACTTTGTTTCTATTATTAAACTGTTCCCATCTCAACCTACAATTTTTACTTTTGATTCTTCTCCCTATTCTACTGGAGGGGGGGGATGGATGAGCAAGCTTCAGAGTTGGCAGATGGACTCAAACCAGGACAGTCCTTTTAGGAAAAGAATAATTGTAGTGCTCGTGTGCGGTATTGCTTTACAAGACATAATTTTCTTATTATAAAATTACAGCCTTATTAAATGGATTTTTCTTGATGAATTTGAGGCGACAGGCTTTCATCTGGGATAAATCACTATTGCTCCAATTATTTCAGTATGGATCAAGCAGAAACTTCTAGTTATGACTACATGCTCTGTAGAAATGATATGCAACTTAAGTAATAATGAAGCATCATATATAGGTAAACTTTTTTGGTTTTTTTTTAACTGAAATGATTGTATCATTAACTACAGCAAAAACTGGAGATGAACAAAAGACCTCCATCTGGGACTTCATCTACGTCTAAAAGCACATCACCAACTCTCACACCTTCCCCATCACCTTCCCCATCTCCTAAGGTTCAAAATGCAGAGTCTTCTCTCTCTTCTTCTCACAGACAGGCCAAAAGCAATGGTTCCAGCAGTGGTACTATTACAGAAGATGGTGAGTAGGTCACTGTAGTTATAGGAGATTCATTCATCAAGAGCACTGACTGCTTAAAGCTGTAACTGTACTGAATTTGAGTGTATCTGCATGAGAATGAGAGCTTTTTTCTTTCTAGGAAGTGTATTATGGTGTTTCTTACAGTGAGTTTGGCATTCTGCAGTAACTGCCTTTTTCTCCCCCAAAACTCTGATCCCTTTCATTTAGAAGACTGGTACCATCTCAAAGCTCTCATGTAGGTAGGCCACTTTTACTTGGCCTCTTTCCTTTGCGCCTTGATGGCTTAAATCCTGTTTTTCACCCTTTGCTGGGGGTAGAAAATGCACTTTCTCCACATGAGAAATTATTTTTTTGAAGTAAATGCAATGAATCACATCACTACAGAAATATATTTTTGATTCATAGCAAATCATAGCTACATGCAGTTGATTTTTAAGAGGTGTAGTGCATTTATTTTTCTAAATGGTAAAAATAGCTGTATTTCAACCTCTTTTTAACTTAAGGTCATATGAAAGAATAATGTTATTACTTTTCCAGTAAAATTACTACCTTTTAAGTTAAACTTTTAGGTCTACATTACAATATTTTAAAAAGTCATGTTACTGCATTGGAAACAGAATGTCAGTAACTTCATTTTCTTCTGAGAATATCAGTTGTCAATTTAGAAATATATAAAAGGAAAAGAACTCACTGTTGGATAACAAGGGGAAGGAGAATTCCCCAAGCTATCAGCTGTTCTTATCTCACCCAGAGAAGCTGGGCTTTGTGACTGCCCCACTAATGCCATGATACAGTGTGTTCCCTGTATAGCAGACGAAATGTTGTCAGAAGCCTGAGTAGCTCTGGGTTCATTGTGCTTGTAAGCTTTTGTAGTTAAGTGGTCCTTTAGTTCAAGGGATTCTCTTACTGTGATTTGATTCAGTATCAACAGTGCAAATGCTGATATGCCAAACAGTAATCAGAAGAGTAAGTACAGAAGGCCTGCAATGTTAACTTTGACTTTCTTTCAAGTCAAATTAATTAGAAAATTGGTTTGCATTGAATATTACTGTGAAGGAACAGTAGGCAGCAGGGTTCAGAGGTGTGCTTGGTTTCTCTTTAGGCAACCACTTGGTGGACCATCAACAGCTTGTCCCTATTCTGAGAACCAGTGATGTAGAGAATCATGAAAGACGAAACCATGTGAGAGTAAAAGGAGGCTCTGAAAACTTGGAGAGAGGTAATGTTACCTTACTACTACAGAGTAGTGCGAAAGGAGGCGCTAAATGGGAGTAATGTGGCAGAAGCAGTAAGAGCTCCAAGAACCTTTGCTTTCTCCAGGGATGTAGGTAAGGAGACAAGATAAGAGTAGAGCAAATGAGAGTGATAAAGCAAAGGAGAAACAACATGTTATGCGAGAGTTGTAAAAGTGAGAGGTTTGGGGGTTTGTTCAAACTTGGTGTAATAATGCAGGAACTGGAAGAGGGGAAGATGAAGAGAGAACATGAAGGTCCTACTGCAGAAAGCGTTCTCTGTGCATGAAAGGTGTTTGAAGTTACGTTGTTTATGACAACAAGACTCTGAGCTCGGAGATACTGAAAGTTTCTTCCCTGTATCACAGCCCATAGTTTAAGCCCACCAGTGTGATGAAAAACAAGAAGCCTAACTAACAACCTAAAAGAAAAAAAATGTTAGTAATATATCTAAGGTGTTCTAATGAAAGAAGTTTTCTTTCTGTAAGGTGATATTTTTCATCAGTGTGACATTTTTAAAACTGGTTACCTTTTCTTATGGATTAACCTCGGGGTACTAAAGCTTTTAGCCTGACCATGCCAGCTTTTGCAAATCGCGTTAGGCATACCAAGTTAATTGAGCTTGAGGTAAAAAAAAAAAAACAAAAACAAAACCCAAGCAGAAAATAAGACTCAATTAAAATTTTTCTCTTTAGATTTTTGTGGACTCCTCTATGTAAAAAAAGTCTTCCAAAGTAGTACATAGAAGTGTGTCTATCTCAAGATATACTTGATGTCTTTTGAAAAGCTTGGAGAGAGAGATGTTAATTCATGTTTCTAATGATGATGAAAGAAAAGGGACAGTCAAAAGACAAAGACGTGAAATAAATAAAACCAAAGTACATGTGGGAATGGACTACTGGGGTCTTTAAAATGAAAGTGAGTTTATATGGTGAATTTCAGTACAGTTTTGTTGTATAATGTAAATCATTCATGTTCTTAATTTTGACTCTGACTTCTTAGTTTAACTGACCACTTTGGTACTTCTGGGAAAACACAGATAATTAGTCACTTGTGACATCAAAGCAATAAAAAGAAAACCTGAGTTGAGAGAGGTAGTATGTAGTTAATAGAGGTAATGTCAGGTTATTCTAGAAGTGCACTTAATGCCTTTTAACACTTTCTAAATGTGTGTGAAGAGTCACTATCAGCTCCTCCAAATTTTAATTTCCTTAGACTTTGAGAGGAAAGACATTATTTAGTGCTCTTAGCCTTGGAAGATAAGCTTATAAAACTTAAAATCTGTCCAGTTTTCCTCTTAGCTGGACTTCAAGGTTGGCTGGATGTCAGGTACTTAGGGAGAAGAGGTTCAGATAGATGTGTGTTGTATTGGTGTTCTGAATGAGTAACTGGGTGGTTGCTTGCTCTACAGTTTGCCCTCCTGGATGATGACAAAGAAATATGCTGTTCAGTTCCTTGCCTGCTTGAGGAATTTTGCTGTCTAACCTGCATAATCTGGGTCAGCCATCTGGGGCAAGCCCCTGCGTTTTAGGCATTGAAATGCCTAAATTGCCCTTAGTGGTTTGGTTTTGTAAGGCTCTTTTTAATGAGGAAGAAAGGGCAATACAGTGGAAAGATTTTATCAGAGCAAGGTGAGGCTAGGCAGAGTTACAGTATGTGGAAGTAGGTGAGAACAGAGTAAGCAAATATTTCAATTTGTGATGGAGAATAAATGTGGTTATTTTTTAGTGACCTTATATGACTATGTGGAATGTATGTTTTAATATGTATTTTCAGCAGTTCATAATGCAGAGATCATTAAAGTCTTTTCTGATCCATCTGGGGGTTGTTTTTTTTCCTGTTATTACAGATGAGCTGACTGGCATCCTTAAAAAATTGTCTCTTGAGAAATATCAGCCTATTTTTGAGGAACAAGAGGTATGTCTTTATTTAAAAGGGTTGGGTTTTTTTACTGTTTTAGCAAAAGTAGGGTGCGACACACATTACCTCAGTGTTGTGATCCAGATTCTCAGATTTCAAGTTTTACAACCATTTTTGGTTGCAGAGGACCTTGAAACATGGGCCAAGCAATATTCCAGGATACTGCAAATATGAGAGCTTTTGACTCTTAACCTACAATTTTTGTATAAATAGGTGCTCCAGGGTTTGTTTTTTCTCTCTGTTTTTACACTCTGGTTTTTCTATACATGTCTATATCCAATGTGGCTGAACAGTTTATAGCACATACTGTATCATCCCTGGAGTGACAGCTGGATGCTCATTTGCAGATGGAGAACAGGAGGGTGTGAGTCACTGAGATGGTTGCTTTATCTTTTTTATCCTCTATGAATAAGCAACAGGAGAATTAAATTGGGGAACAGGTATCCTTGTAGGTGAGGCCTGTGACAGTTGCTGAGGAATGAAATGAAATATTGCTGAAAATAAGTAAAATTAATTCATTACAATGTTTAAGATGGTATCAGAAGTGAGCAAATATTGTGTGTTTATTTGGTCAAGGCAAAGAGTAGTGAATGAACATAAAATAAATTGACATTGCTGCAGAGTTCAGGATTCAGCACCACAAACACAGACTATTTAGCTGCATCACAAAACATTGCATTATTATTGTTCCCCTGCATGATAGGCAAGGGAGCATTGTGTAGAAATTAGTATGCTTTACATCAATATGAAATGCTTTAGATGTTTGTTCTTATCACAGCCTTATGGATATGGTATTATAATAAAAACTGATATATGAACAAATCATGGGTTTTTCTCAGGAGACACTGTAAAAGTAAATGCAGTATTCTGACACTCCAAAAATACTTGGGGGAAGGAAGGAAGAAAAGAAGAGAGAGAAACCTTAGGCTTATTCAACTAGCTGCTACTGCAGATGGAGGAGTGTGCATTCTGTATTAATAGGGCTTGTCTGAAAAAAAATTAAAATCCATTAATATTTTAAAGGTACTATCATAATTAGTTGAAAGATTAACTACAGATCAAAAACCTTACAACAGAGTGTTAATTTGTGTACGATTTGCTGCTGGTAATTCATTAAAAATTTTTCTTTGCAAAATATTTACAGTAAGTCAATACAGTTAAAAAATCCCAACAAACCACATATAACCTGCAATGATGAATCTTTGCATAGGTAAATTTGTCTTATCTTTTTTTATTCTTTTTTTTTCTTCATATGCAGGTGGATATGGAAGCCTTCCTTACACTTACTGATGGTGATCTGAAAGAGCTGGGTATTAAAACGGATGGATCAAGGCAGCAAATTTTGGCAGCCATTTCTGAACTGAATGCAGGAAAGGTGCATTTTCAAGAACTGTACTTAGTAAATTATTTCAAGGCTTGTTTATATTGTTAATTCAACATACATTTTGAAATTCAGTTGCAGATGTTAGTTAGAAAAGCTAAATTATGTTTTCCAAACAAAGTATTCATTTATTTGATTAGTGTGAAAAATACTTTCCTTTGTACTACTCCCTGTTGTCTTGCAATCACTCTTTCCTAATCCAGTGAAGAAGCTACTGGTAAAAATGAGCAATATTGCAGTTACCAAATACTAATTTCAGCAATGCTAAAAAGAATCTCCTGGCTGCAATAGTCCAGCTGGGGAGTATAGTCTAAGAGGAAGAGTGTCCCTTGTTTAGCCTAACAGTTTTGGATTTCTCTGTGATTAGGTAAATAGCACTTCTCTAATTTCTTACACTTTTATTGTCTTTGAATTTTTTAATGACAGAAACCAATTTGCTAAGAATGTTATACAGTAAGCAGTGTTCTTGTTGGAGGGATTTTGTACTGGAACATGTCTTTGATTAGGCCTGCTGACACTTCTCAGCTGCTTTTTCAGTTTTGAGGTCCATTCTCTCTCTGCCAGTGGAAGCGTGGATAAACAAAACGTAAAGATAATTTCCCCAAGTTAAGATCAACAGTAAATAGTGATGAGGCTAAAAATTAGGGGAGGTGGATGATGCTCCATGCTATAAAGAGATTAAGAAAATAATGATAATGTTTCTATTGCTGTCTGGTAGTTTCAGGAAAAGATTAATATGAGATTTTCTCTATATATATCTGTGAACTAAGGATTTGTTATTATTTTGAATAGTATACTGAGTGTGGAAATATGTATTTACACATTTTTGTGAATGCTTCATAAATTTGTTTTTTAAACAGAAATTTAAGAATTATTTTATTTTCTTGGTTTTTTACAGGGTCGAGAGAGACAGATTTTACAAGAAACTATACACAACTTCCACTCTTCCTTTGAGAGTAGTGTTAGTAACACACGACCACCAGGTCATTCCCAATGTAAGTAGCACCTGAAATTAATTGAAAAATTAATCACAAAAGCACGGAATTAATCACAAAATCAATTACATTGGAAAAGACCTCTGAGACTGTCAAAGTCCGATCTATGACCCAACACCACCTTGTCAACTAGACCATGGCACTAAGTGCCACATCCAGCCTTTCCTCAAAGGTCTGGTGACTCCACCACCTCCCTGGGCAGCCCATTCCAATGTCTAATCACCCTTTCTGTGAAGAAATTCTTCCTAATGTCCAAATGTATGGATACTTCCATTTGATACTGGCTAGAAGAGAGAATGTGACAAACAAGCCAGTTAACTGGTTTCCTGGTTGATGATTGACATGCGTCCCTGTCTCTTGCTGAGACTGTAGAGAAGATTTCAATGTAAAATGGTAGAGGAATCTGTAAGAAGTCTATACACACTTCTCTACTATCTGAAATAAGCATAAGATTTTTGTTATGCATTACTGAACACAGCAGATGGATGTAAGTATAGCAAACTAGAGTATACAGTATTCCATGTATAGCGTGTGTGTATATGTATAGCATCAGTGGTAGGTGCGTTTCTTTATGATACATAGTTCACTTTTGCATACTCTTTATAGGAGACAATTCTTTAGCGTGATCAAGGAGAATAAGTATATTCAAGATTTACAGTTTTTACTATAGTGGCTTAGGTAGCTATGTTAATTATGTATTTTTATATGCATGCATTTAGTTATTTTGCATAGGTACTATTTTTATATGATTGTCTGTAGTTAGTTTCTTTGGAATACATCTGTACGAACCACGAGTGTTATCTGGTAGTGAAGCTGGAGAAACTGCCTTTCAAAATACACTGTTTATAACTAAAATGTACAGGAAGGTGTTGCTGACATATAACTAATGAATATGTTTATCACATGCACAGATATAAAAGTTGCAAATCTCTGTCCTGCCAGCCACCTGGGCCAAAGGCAGTTATTCATCTGTTACTCAAGGTTAAGGAAAAAGGCAAAACCTATTCAGATGTGTGCTTCTGTATCCTAGTTTTAGGAGAAACAATGGAAGCCATCGAATAGCCTTGAGAAATTCACTATGTTAAAAGTGCTTCTTCTTCATTTGCTTATTTTGCTGCTTGTATCCACTCACAAAATAATTTCATTTGTTTAGGGGCTACGTTAAATAATATTTCAGGTATTGTATGCTTTAGGAGACATTAATAACGAACAAGTCCCAGTTGTTCAAGTCTCAGTCAGCTGCATATCACTACGTATATGAAAGCAGGTGCTAACTGCAGACCTCCTGGTGTCTTGGGGAAAACAGGGGTAGTTAGTGTATGTGGGCTACTTTCAGTATTCTGTATAGTCTGCTTGTCTGAAAGCCACTTTCAGGTGTCCCTGTATACATTGTGCAGCTTACTTCCATTCTCAGAGTAGTCAGCATGTGTGGGAACTTCTGGATGTCTCTTGATAACATCCCAGACTTGAAGAGCCTCTTCTGTAGGTATTGCTAAGTGAGCAGAAGCTGCCATTTGGGATTTGATAACATGGTGCAATGAACTGGAATTACTCAAGAACTGAAGAAGCATAGAGATGTAATGTGTGTCGAGGCAACTTGCTGAGCCTAACCACTGAGCTTGAATGTGTCTTGAAGACAGCAAAGGACAGTAATGGTGGCACAGAGTTGGGAAGAACATCCTTTTGTAAGAATGGAAGCAACAGTTGCTCCTGCTAACCATTTGACAGGATGCTGCAAGGAGGCTGCCATGATCTAGCTTTTGGGGTTTTGTGTGTAAGAGCTCCGTGGTACAGATTTGGCTGTAAAACAGCAACAGAAGCACTAACAGAGAAGGAAGAGGAAGAGAGCATAAGGAAGAGGAAGAGAGCATGTAGATAAGAGAAGTTTCTGCACCAGGTAAGCTGCTTTTTATTGTAAAAAGTAGCACTGGGACCCTTATGCAGTCTCTGGAACTTGAAGTAATTTCCAGGAATGTGTAATATTTTAGAGCGTAAGAGCAGCTGTACCAAGTCAGATCCAAGGTACATACAGTAGCGTTCAACTTTTTCATCCAGTCTCATCTGACACTGATGTGAAGAGCTGCTGGCTTTCATTTTCTGTGAACTTGACATGTCCTGACTTCTTTTGCTACATCTTACTGGATCAGAAGATACAGTGGGCACTTGTTTCCTCTTCACTGCCTCCATGCCACTGATGATTTTACAAATAACGGTGATACTTTTCCTCACTCACATTTTTTCTAGATGGAAGACTTATAGGCTGCTTTATCATTCCCAATACCATAGTTTTTCTGACCTGTTTTTCTTTTCTACTGTAATCTTTTCAGAATTGGGAGATACCAGTCTAGCATACAATATTCAAGATGTAGGCATATTACAGATTTACATGACAGAGTGATGTTTGTTTTTCAGTTGTGTTCTCTACTTTCAGTTCTCTTGTCCTTTCCTAGTTATTTCTGGTACTTTGGTTTGCTGGCTATAATTGAAGGCTGAATTGTTATTAATTGGAACTATGTCTTGTAACCCTGGTGATCTACAGAGTTTGAGCTTAAAGACTATAATTTTATATAACTGTGCATACATCTTTTTTTTTCCATTTGCCTTCATATTACTTCATATTTATTTTCATGAAATTTTGTCTGCCATCTTATTGTTTGGACACTGGTGTCACATGAAGTCCTTTTGCCAGTCTTCTGTTTGTCTTTCTGATTATTTACATGGATAACTTAAGGTTTGTCCCATCACCCTTTATGCCCTTTCAGAATGATATATTGAATATACTGTTCTTATCCTGAATATCCGTATGCAGATCCTTCTCAAATGCTGGGGGTGAATTTCTTTACTATGGAAAAAAATATTTTTTCCTCCAACCTTCTGTCCTCTGCCTCCCTAACAGATTATTTATCTGCACAAGAAATTTTCTTTTTACCCTGTGGGTTACTTATTGTCTTAAGGGCTAACCTTGGACCTTTTGAAATGCCTTGTCAAAATCCAGGCGTCAAATGGACCTTTTTTGTCTAAAAGACTGTTGGCACCTTCAAGAAATTCCAGTAGGTTGGTGAGGCAAGACTTCTCAAATCCCTTTTTGCTTCTGCACAAGGTTTCAGATCCTTTGTTACAGTTTTTGCTAATCTGCCTCGTATTGCTGTCTATTAAAACAATTAGCATCATTTTTATCACACCTCAGTTATGTGGCAGTTTGAACAACAACCTGTGCTCTGTACACAGCAGTTCAGCTGCTTAATCCTTGTGCTTCTTTAGGACAACTGGCTTGGAAAATTGCTGTTACTTGCTTTGTGTACTTGTTCCATATTCTGGTTTACTACTACCTCAGGTTAAGATATCTTGGACTCTTACATGAAGAAAGCTTCTGAAATGGGAACCTTCCCAAGTTTTTCCAGGGTGAATACCATTTGTTTCTCTGTTGTGAGCTTACTTCTCTAGCTCATTACGGTCTCATTGATTGACATCTTGTCATTTGTAACTGACTGTCTCTTGTGGTGTGTTTGAAAAGTAATATGTGAAGTTCTTACCATTTTTGAATGGTCCACAACCACTCCTTTCTCTACAGCTCTTTCTAGGAGCCTGTCGGGACACCATTAGCAAGAAAGCCACATCATGATTTGTCTTTCTGGAAAGCTAGATTTAGCTCACAGGATAATGGAAACGTCCTGCTGTTCCAGCTGTGTTGGTACCACTATTTTCCACATTATCCCTGTGATTTCCTCAAGATTTTGAGTCATTTTAAAAGCTTAGTACCTAAACCAGAGTGGCTGTCAGTGTTGCTCTGCTTTTATGAAGTTTCCAGCCTGTAGAGGTGTAAAGAAGAAAATGAAATACAATCCAAATATATCCATAAGATTCAGAAATGAAAAAGCAGGGGGGAAAGAAACTCAATTCTCACCTTTCAGACATATAGCTTATAATTGTGGGAGGTCTGTAGGCTGGTTACCAACACCAAGCCTGCAAATATCTACAGCTTCTACACCCTTCCTCATCCATAGCTCCAGTGTCCCCTTAGCTTTAGTTCTGCCTAAAATGCCACAATCCACACTTCTCTGGCTCAGTTCGTCCCCTGCTACCCCTGAGTCAGGAGCTGTTGCTGCCTGTCAAATCTGATAGGAGATTGGAAGGCAGCAGAAATAGATTTGTATCTGGATGAGTATTTGTAGAATGGAAAGGAGAGCTGCAGTGATTACCTACATTCACCCTTCTAAGGATTGCAGTAGAAGAAAACAAGGAGAGGCAGAATAAATAAAAGCAAGATGATCAGAAGTAGAGAATTGATGATACAACTAATTTCACACAACAGGCTTGTTTAGGAAGATATTACAGTTTCTTACAGATGCTTTTTTGGCAGTTCAAAATCAGTTGCTGACTTCTTGTAGCTTCTGATTGAGCATCTCCTGCTGAGATTGTTGCTTCTGAGCTCCCTGTGATATTTACTACAAGAACTCATAGAAAAGTTGTTGAGTGTTAGGCAGGTGAGCTGTTTAAGTTATAATACAGCTCACAGCTGGGAGAAAGTTTCTTCTGTGCATTAATTGCTGTGTCACCCCTGGGGCTGGAAGTGAAATGATTGTGTTGCAAAAAACAACAGGCTTCAAAATACAATTTGCTTTCTGTCGGAAGGATACTGTGACTGCTTCCTCCCCACCCCATCCCAGAGGTACCAGGTTAGGCTGTGGAAACTCCACGTTCCGGTCCTTGCCTGATCTGCATAAGGCAGGTGGCTGCCCTGACTGCAGTGTAAATAATTCAGTGGTTACTGGACCTGTAAGCCATTAGGCTCTGAGGCACCATAGTATTCTGAACAGGTGAACAGTACTTGCAATGGGGAGTGTTGCCTCCATCTCTTTTTTTAGTGGAAATTAATCAGTCACCTTCAGAAAATTCTGATGAAATTAGTTCATTGCAAGAGTGAATGTTACTGCAAGTTTTGACACTTCGTTAGTTTTCAACAAAAAAATAATGGCTTAGAAAATTGCCAATTACCTGTCCTTGGTAAGAGAAACTACTAGGAAGATACTGCTTCTTAATAACCCAGTGAACTGTGTCCAGCAAACACAGAATTAGCTTGCTGCTTCACCATTTAGAGCAGATGACCAGCCGATGGAGGCATAAGGCAAAGTGACTGCTCTGTGGAACAAAATGGACTTTGCCTGGACTCTCAGCTTCCACGAAACAGTAAGTGGCAGCATAAAGTCCAGATTTCTAAGGAAAGGGATTTGAGAAATTATATCACCTGTTTGTAGCTTGAGGTGACCTTTTTGCTTACGTGATTCTGGTAAAAAACAAAAAAAGGACTTTTTTGAACGCTTAGTTGCCAGGTCTGATTGTTTAGTTTATTTTGGATGTGTGTGTCAAGATTCACGCAGCTGTTAACTGGATAATTAAGAGTTTAAACAGATCTGGCAGTGGTCTGCAGGTTAATTGAAAAAAAATGACACCAAAGGAGAGAGAGTTGCGTCTCAACACAAACTTGCCAAATCAGAAATGAAAAGTGAAAAAAGTTCATGTGGATTCTATGGGAAAGAAAAAAAGGGAGTTGAAATTATTTCCTCCAGAAGAGACAAATAAAATCCTATATGCTTGTTATTAATAAATACGTAAGGAAGTGTTACATTTTAGATCTGTGATAAAAAATTGGAAACGCTTCATCGAAGTTCCCTTGTCCAAGTCTATGGCTTGTAACAGAATTTGCCATTTCTGCAAAAATGACATGAAAAATGCAAGAGAGCCCCCAAGGTTTATACTCTGAAGGACACAAACCTCATTATGAAAAAAAAACCACATTAGGATTGGTTGGAAGTAAAGCTAACTGCTGGTTAGCTCAGTTTGCCTTCTAATACCAAGTTTATTGAAATATTTGGAAGAAAAAGATGAGCCTTGTCACTTGGTACAAGTATCCAGCTGCTTTCCCCCATCTAAACATAACACTTCTAACAGGTGGAACTAAAAGAGAACACACCAACATCTGACAGGGGCAACAAAAAAAAGGCAGGATTTGGATATGGAAAGAATAAGCTGAATATTCTCCAGACAAAAGTTAAATGAAGAGTAACTATGCCTATGATGAAAAAAAGAATGTGATGCCATTCAGTCTATAATTTGTGAAAATTCTGGTATTCTGGTTTCTCTTCACATATTATAGTATGTTGCTTATTGATAGATACTTAGACATATGTATCTGCATATAGAGAGTAGTTTTTATATTTACTTTCCACTTTTGGATTCAGAGTCAAGAAATATCGAATGGAAATTATCCAAAGGAGGAAGTTAGGGATTGTAGAGTGAGAAGTAAAAATAGGAGCAAAATCAATATAGGCTTGCAAATAAAAATCATACAGGATTCAGATAGTCACTTGCTGGAAAAGTACACATTGAAAAAAGAGGGATAATGGAAAGATTTGTGGCAGTAGATGACTTTTTCACACATGAATTTGACTTTTCATACCTTCTCCATACAGGAGATAACTTCAGATGAGTACAGTGCATTACAGGGTCAAATTGTTGGATTCTGGTGTAACAATTACATTGGGAAATGTGGGCCTGTTTCCAGTAGTTGTGGAATTCCTCTCTTCTTTAAAGCTGTAAGTCTTGCTGATGGAAATTTTCAAACTTTTTTTTTTCCTTATAGCACCTGGCTGCTCTTTAAAACCACAAGAAGCTGTTTCTCCTAAAAGGTAGCAACAAAAGATTTTTTTCTTATGTTGAAGTTTGTCATCTGACTGAGTAAATCCAAGTGTACAAATGAAAATTTGTGAAGTTAGTCCTAACTACATCTGTGTAGTACTTTCTGCAGTAAAATACAGACCCCACAAAGAATCAAAGAAAATAATAAGGAGATTGCTCTTATAGTTCAGCCTTGAAGTGTTGAATTGTTCAAGGCATCAGTGGTCTGGATTTGAGAAGAACTAAGTCAGAAGAGCAAGAAAAATGAATGATGGTACAAGAAGATGGGTGTTTTCATTCTACTCGTGCTCATAGATGAACAACCCATGGGAGACTTACACGGGCGCAGTCGAGAATAACAAAAGCACATAAGAAGGCATGGAAACCACCACAAATTATGGCAGCTTCTACAGGAAGAAGTATATAAACTGAATATGCCTCCATTGACTGGATACAAATAAAGGAGTCCAAACTGAAAATGTAATGGTTTCATGAGAAGGAGTATAAAGGAAGAGTAATGCCACGGTCTTCTTTAACCAAAATACACTTTATCTATTCAATGTTATGAGGTTAGAACAACAGTAAGAGTAAATATGAAATACCTATTTGTAAAAATAGCACTTTATTTGGGGAAATGCATAATCTGTCACCAGTATTTAAACAAAAATAGTGTTAAAATATTTTATATTGCTGTTTGTTTTTTTTTCTTGAGAATAAAATCGTTCTACTGATGCTGGCTGGGTTTTTTTGAACACTAACATTAGCATACCCTTGAAATATAGTTTTATAATTTTTTTTTGTAGCAGTTTTGAAAGAAAAGTTGTAGTAATTAGAAGTAGAAATAATTTTCTGCTTAATAAATACAGGTTTTATTTAGCAATTAAAATACAAGTCATCAGAAGCTTCTGACACTATATTTATCTTTCTGAAGACTCACAAATAATAAAAGTCACAATACTTTTGAGTCCAGGAGTACTACAAGTAAAGGCAAGAAGAAATTGGAGCTTCAGTGCAGAGGAGCGATCTCAGGTAATTACTTCAGTACATAGCTTAAGATTATACATTTCTCCACCCTCCTCACTGTGCTGGTTTTAGTGGAGTTTGGCAAAAATAGGGATAGAAGTTGGGTGCAGTGGTAGAGATAACAGCACCAGTGAAAACAGTGGTGCCCTGCTGTCCCTCGGGTGCCTGAATGTGTCACCTGATTCTGTGATGGCTTCTTTGGCTTGGCCATCTGAGGTACAGCTCCATGCTGCTGTGTCAGAGCTGACTTTAAAACAGTCAGGTTAAATCTCTAGGAGGAAGAGAAGAAGAGATTACAGAGGGGTATTTCAGAAAAAAAGGATGGTTATGAGCTGATAAGGCAATCAGAACCTGTTAGTACTTTGAGGTCCTTGGTGGTCATGCTACTAACATTTAAGGTGTAATGGTATAGCCATGTGCAAAATAATTTTCGGTCAATTTTTCAGTGCACATATGTCACCAAATTTAGAACACTTATCAGCATTTAGCATGGTATTTTATATTTCTGGATGCCTTAGGCTGAAGAAAATCACTTCTTAGGCAGAACTGTGCTTCAGGATTAATTTCAGCTTTAGCATAAAAATATATAATTTCTGCTTTCACAGTTTTCAAGAGCTGCAGCCAGAGATGATAATGGCAGGACAGATCTACAGAAATGTTGAGTGCAAACCATATAGCATCAAAGCCCTGTCCTTTCCTGAAGAAACCAGGACAGTTTTGGTTAAAACACTTCAAAATGGAGCAGATGAACAATTACAGCTTCTTAGTAAGATTAGGAAACCGTAACAGTTGCTGCTTTGGAGCCAAAACCCTGCAGTGGCACCTTTGACCTCCTGTCAGTGTAACTGGGAATAGATGATCTGGAATGAGCTGAAACATCTCACTTACTACCCCGTGCCTGTCGGGCCCTATGGCAGCTGAATTTCCCGGTACAGTTCTGTGCTTTTAATGCAACAGGTGGCAATCCAAACATCCAACACCCTCAGCAGAGCATCACCTGAAGCCTGCTGATAGGGAAACCTCAGCATGAGAACACTTCAGCCATTCCTGTGTAGAGCTTGTGGGCCATATTCCTTGAAAGGAGGACTCACCTGCAAGATATTGAGGGGTGGGTGTTCATTTTTTTTCAGATCCTTTACAGTAAGACATTGAACACTTCAGTGTGGAAGACTCTTTGCAAGATGGAGAGAGGCATTCTTTGTACAATCTAAGAGGGTTCAGATTCATGTATGCCACTGCCCAGAAGACTAATAACCTCAGGGCTATAAGGCAAGGTAGGGGCATGCTTAATTCCTTTGGTTGAATCTGTCTCACTGTGACGAAGATAATTCAATTCATAGACCCTGTGAGACACCAGTCTAGAATAGGGAGGAGTTAGGCTTTAAGTCCTCTAGTTGATAGATTTATTTGCCAATTCCTAAGCTGCACAGTGACTGAAGATAAATAGTACACTAAATCTGGGAATGTTAACCAAAGTGCATCAAAGAACAAGTAGAAAATAGATTTAAATGGGATGCAACACTGACAAAGAGACCTACCAGCATACACGTGTAGGCTCTATGTTTTACACAACAAGCGGACAGTGTTCCTCAGACTGTCCCATGAACAAGTCCCACCATGTGAAGAGTTAGCTTTAACAGGAACAAAAAAATAAGAGTTTGGGAACCTTTCCTATTTTCTGCTGCACTCAGTTCTTAAAGGCGGCCTGCTGCTTCTTCCTGATTCAGCTGCCATCATAAGTAGAGAAACAAAACGGTTTGCTTACCATGGCTGCTTTTTCTGGCTTTGAGAGGAGGTAAGTTTGAGATGGACACCTGCATTTACTTGTCTGTGTGTAAGGGCTGGCATGGGTAGCTGTTTAAACTCCACTGTAGGCAGTGGAGGTCTGGTCAGTACCATCACTGGGGCCTCAAACCCCGATATCTCACCAGACTAGACCAGAAGTTTGCTTCAGTTGTTGAGATGTCCACTGGCACCCTAAGGCATCCAAAGCACCCGTACGAGGTGCCAGACATGACACTACGAGAAGGTTATGATCAGGTTGTTTGTCGCAGTTACTTGGACAAAGAGACCATTCAGAGGTGGAAACTCACTGACTTGTCCTGATTTGTCACAGACTTTCAAAGGTGAAAAGCTGTTTCCCATTTGTTATTCATAGTCTGTGTTGTCGTTTTTAGTTTAAATGAAAATCTTTGTTAGCAAACTTTCCTTACCTCATAATGAAAAGTGATACATCTTCTGGGTTTTGCCAAAGAAGGAAACTACAAGAAACAGTTCTTGTTCTAATTCAGTTTAGAGTTATGGACTTGACTAATCTGTAGTTACTAACACTAATATTTTGCTGAGGAATACTGTTATTTTACAAGGAGCTTTTAAAAGTTTCTTGGAATTTTTTCTTTTTTTTCCCTGAACTTTAAGCAGTAATCAAGATTAGATTTTAAATAAAGATATTGTTATCTGGAAATGATTCAAGGAGTCATCTGTAGTGTTTCTCATGCTTCAGCAAACGCTTCAGAAGCCAGGTAGCTTCTCAAGGGAATAACTTTGGTTTCCAGAGTGAAGGGGAACATAAAAGTTCATGCAAAGAGATTTCTTTAATACCAAGATCAGCTTAATTTAGAACTGCTTGGCTGGTCTGACTCTGACACTAATAGCCTCAAACTTGCCACTTTATTTTATTTCAAAGCCCTCTTGGCAGTACAAGGGTACATTTAGTGGGAACAGGCTTTGTCCATTAAAACTGAAACTTCTCGTGCTATATTTAAAGCTCATTTGGAACACTTGATTTCCAGTCTCTCAGAAGTTTGTATTATTGAAATAAACCATTAATGCAGTGTCCTCCTTAAAGTGTCAAACCAAAGAATTGTTTCAAAGCGATTTTTGCCACTTGTCATTCACAGCATTCCAGTGTGCATTAAAACTTAATGGAGTTAACATGCAGTCATAAAAACAAAAGCAGGTTGTTGAAGCATGATTCCCATATTCCCAACATTGTATCTATAGCATTTTAATTGGCATCTTATTTCTCTCAGTTTTTATCCATAGGTGTGGAAAATATTCTCAAAATCGGTCTGTCTGGTCTTAAGAGGAGTGTGCTGTCATGGCTGTTAGCAGGGGGGCTATTGCTGTACCTGGAGAAGGGTTTTGAGGGTGACAAATGGGTAAATGAGCATGTAGAAAAATGGGCCCATTCTAAGCACCTCGTTATAAATAACCTAAAAATATTCTGTGTTCATTCATACACTTGATACATGGCTGCGAGTTCTTGTTTTTAGTAAGCCTGAGTGATTTGTTACCCCCCAGAACCAGTGGCCTCCAATAGCTGGTGCAGAGATTTCTGATTCTCTGAGTTGTGGAACAAAATCACTGCACAGAGAGCAGCCAGCAAAGTGTAATGGATTTTATCACTGTGGGCCTGATTTTTACTGGTTTGTCCTAAGAAGGGGAAGATGGAATAAAAGGAAAACAAATTGAAAAAAGCTAGACATAGAAGCATGGGTAGTATTTGTAGGAAATTGGGATTTCTCATTTTCTCATTTTCTTTCTGGATTTGCCTCTCCTTTAGGCTGTTTTTTGAATAGTCAGAATTAATACTGAATGCCCTGGGACTCACCCACCTCAGCAGTTACTTTTTATCTCAGACTTTGCTCAAAATCTGTTGTTCACGTACCTTTACTCAGACACAGAGCAAACAGAAAGCATCTTTCTGTTTGTAATTTTACTAAAATTACTAGTCTGTGTTAGTAATTAAATGGTGTATGCAGAGATCAACCTTTCCAGCTGTTTGGGCTACATAAAATAAAGCTCTAATTTATAGATGCTCCTAATACATTGTATTGTTTATCTCCTATCCTGCATTTTAATTGCTTATTTGCTTTATATGTCAAGCATACACACGACTGGTAGTCCTTAACAATGCCACAGATGCATTTCACAGAATCACACAATGGCTGAGGCTGGAAGGGACCTTGGAGTACATCTTGCTCAAGCAGACCACCTAGAGCTGGTTGTCCAGGACCACGGCCATTGCTCTCGCCTCATCCACTGAGGCATCATAGAAAGCTGTCAGGTTGGTCAGACATGGTATCCTCTATGTAAATGTCTGCTGACCACTCCCAAACACCATCTCAAAATAGCTGGAAATGATTTTCAGGATGATTTTCTCCATCACTTTCCCTACAGTCAAGGTGAGGCTGATTGGTTCCAGTTCCCTGAATCCTCTTTCTTGCCTTTCTTGAAGATAGGGATGACATGCTTTCTTCCACTACGCAGGAACCTTGCTCAATCCCCACAGCCTTTCAAAGATAATTGAAAGAAAGTGGCTTTGCAATGACACCAGACAGCTCCCTCAGTACTTGTGGGGTGCATCCTATCAGGTCCTATGGACTCACCTCTATCAAAGAACATCTCTTGGAATGCCATGTAAGGACATTTTGTTATCTACATGTCCCCCTCAGGCAATACCACAGGTGTTGTTCATACTGCATCTCTGCTAGTCCTTTGGTGTTTTACGAACATCCTCTCACAGTGAATTTCACAGTGGTTTGTCAGCTCTGTTCCAAACATCCCATCATTTTAGTTGTGCAGCAATAGCATTCATGGTTACCATTTTCTGGGCATGCTATGTTGCTTCTTGGCAACATATCACTGGTATATAAACTTTTGGGTTTTCCTTCCAATTCCTTGGACAAAGTGAGTGAACAGGTTGCAACTAAAATTTGCCAACACTTTTTTGTGTTTTCAGCATCCCCGTAAACCCAGCATCACCATGAAGTGGGCAAGGGTCTGTTTCAAATGCTGAGACTTTGGTGGGCTCTGAATATTCTGAGGAAAAGGACCTAGTACATACTGAAGACTGCAATACCACATATTTCCTGACCTAACATCACTCCTGGCACTCATCACATTGACGAGTACAATAAAACAAATTCATTCAAACACATGCACGGTTAGGAAACAAATGATTAGATTTAGAAACAGATAGCAAATCCTGCAATAATGGAATGCATCTTCTTAGTGTAGCCACAGGTGTTTTCCTGTGCTTTATCCAGATTACAGGCTGTGAGGTCGTGCTGACTAGTCATATGATTCAGCCAGCCAGCCAGCAGATCTGGGCCTGGCTCTCAGGGAAGCCAATTGCTCCAGGTGCTGTTTTTCACACAGCAACAATTACTTGCAGCCAAGCTCTTCCTCATTTCCTCTGCCTGAAGAGAGGTGCACCTTCTGAAGTGTTGTGAAGTCCGTGATAATCAGACAAAGATGTTGACTTCTAACATTGTCAATTTGTTGCTTGGTTTAGAGGGTAGTGGTGTTCTTGAATTAGGCAGTGTCCTGTGACAGCTCATACATGTGCTGGGGTTTGTGACAGCACTGCTTAAACATAATTGTTGTTTACTACTTGTGGCAAAATGCTTGCTGAGAAGTTGTAATAACAAAATAAATGCCCCCTTTTACCTTCCAGGTAAACTTGTGTATTAAACTAAAAAGCCAAATACTGGCCTGATTTGTACTGGTGTAACTCCACCACATTCAAGCCACTCTGGATTTTAGTGCAGGGAACTGCAACAGAATCTGGGCTAAGATAGTCAGGAAATGGAATATGTAAGGAGACCATAGGTATGTTCTTAGACACAGAGCTGCAGAATGGGTCTGTCATGTCGCTTTAGATACCTCTTTAATTTGTTGGTGCTCATCTCACTGTTGGCATTCACTCTGCCACTGTTTAACCCCGTGGAAGGCCCTGCCACTCTTAAATCTGGTGAGTAGTTATTCGGTAAGTATTAAAAATGTTAATAATGGACTTGTTTTATAATGCCTTTCTTTTCTGTTGGATGAAAACAACACAAAGATCAGTTCATTTAAAGAGATGAGAAGACAAAGAGGATAAAAGAAAACTAAAAAAAAAACCACCAGAAACCCCTGACTTGGCTAGATATATCAACAAAACTAAGCCACTGCTTTAGCCTGTGGAAATAGGAAGAGCCTTCTCATATGTTAGCCATTGTGTACATGCATATATTTTTTGGGGAGAACTGTGCATAAGCACAACATGACAAACTCCTAATTTCTCTCCTGGAGACAACATGCAATATAAGAAGTGTTGATCAGCCATTTCACAAAAGTGTTCTTGGCTTTCTGTTGTAACTTTTTTCTTCTTCACAATCAGGAAAAGCCAAAGGAAAAG
Source organism: Oxyruncus cristatus (assembly GCA_013399855.1). Classification (NCBI taxonomy): domain Eukaryota; kingdom Metazoa; phylum Chordata; class Aves; order Passeriformes; family Cotingidae; genus Oxyruncus; species Oxyruncus cristatus. The sequence continues at coordinate 2,126,952 of VXAY01004421.1, read as the reverse complement.
CAAATACAGAAGGCAGAGCTGATGGTAGGCTGGGAATCCATGCTAAGCTGTTTTCAACTTCTGTGTCTGGCTCCCCATGTTACATGGGATTCCTTCTGGTTTACTTCCACACAGACACAGAAAACCTAGATTCTTTGGTTTGTACCTTTAAGAAGACTTCTGTCAAGGACACACCAGTGATTTCTTAGGTGGAACAAGGAGGATCCCAGGAAGGGAATAAGAGGAGAAAAACACTGTTCTGTGCTTTTTGCACTTAAAAATTGCACAGAAAGTTTTAAAACATGAATAAGAGCTGTGTAACTACATTTATGTTAAAATGCAGTATTTCTAAAATCAAAACAAACCACACACATTTAGAATTTCCCATAAAAACATAAGAAATTTTTACTTTCCATTTCCAAAAAACATATTTTTTCCAGCCTTGCTGTTCTCAGTTCATGTACCTGCTTTTTTTGGTCTGTTATCCTAGGTTTTTTAACATTCCCCAATGAGCTAATGTTCCTGTAAGTTACCAGAGCCAAGTGCATGTTGCAATCCAAATAATTCACTTCACCATTGTGTTGCTTTTTTGTTATACATGTTAGACATGAATGCAATGAAACCTCAAGCTGAGGTCTCTGGATAGAATAAGTATTTATTTGTCTCACAGGTTTGAATGGAAGAGTATGTTCTTGGCAATAGTTGTCATGTGGTGAATGTGGGGAGAAGTGCGTGACAGAAGGAAGTACCTCCTAAGTTCTGCTCCTGCCTTGACAACACACATGTTGTCTGATGTTGAGTAAATGACTTTTCTCCCAGGTTCCCTTCACCAGTAGACAGCTGGTCGTGTTTCATCCTTAGCTGGTTATACAGCGACCAACAGTGACAACAGAAAGCTCTGGGAAGAACTAACATTGGCACCAGTGGTAAATTGCTCTTTGATATTCTTGATATTTTCTAGGTGTTGAAATAAGTAAAAGCACTACAAAAACATTTGCAAGTGTGTTGGTGCCCAGACAGTAACAGCACCATCCCCAGGCTTTGGATCACGCACCTTCCCAAGATTCATGATGAAAGCTGGAAGAGTCAGCATGAGTTTACTCACTGCCTGACCAACCTGGTTGCCTTCTATGATAAAATGTCTGGATTTGTGGATGCAAGGGCAGCACCTTGACTTTTGCAAAGCTTTTAACACCGTATCTCTCGATATGCTTATATACAAGGTGAAATACCACAGTTTGGATGAGTGGACAGCTAGATGGGTAAAAAATGGGTTGGAATAGTCAAGCTCAGATGACAGTAGTGATAGTTCATGCTTTACCTGGCAGCAGTAACTAGTAGAAAGTGGAGTATCTCAGTGGTTAATCCAGCAGAAACTTTACAAAATTCAACAGGGACAAATGCCAAGTCCTGCACCTGGGAAGGAAGAATCCCCAAGCAACAATACAGGCAGAGTGATATGGCAGCAGCTCTGAGGAAAAGGATGTGGGGGCCCTAGTGGACATAAGGCAGGAGTGCAGACTGTCTGCAAAGAAGGCCAACAGCATCCTGGGTTGTAGTAGCCACAGGATGAGAGGGGACAATACCACTCTGATCAGCACTTGCTAGGTCCCACTGCATCCAGTTTGGGCACCCACAGTGCAGGAAAGCTATGGATAAACTGGGGTGAGTTCAGCAAGGGCATGAAAATGGTTGAGCTGTTGCCCTGTTAGGAGAGGCTGAGGGAATGGGGTTTGTTCAGCATGGGGGAAAGAGGGCCTTGTGGGACCTTCTAATAGCTATGCAGCTAGTGAAGACAGTGGCCTTCTGACTCCTAAAACAAGGTTGTTGAGAAGATGGAGCCAGGCAGACTCTTCTCAGTGCTGTGGGGTAGGAGGACAGGAGGCAGTGTCACAGTCTTGAAACAAGACTGCCTATCAGGGATGCTTTTAGCCACAAAGACGGCCAAGCAGTGCAGCAGGCTGTCCATAGGGCTGTGCATTCCCCAGTCTTGCAGGACTTCGAAAATGGAGGGGATGAAGCCCTGGACAGGCTGCTCATACCTTTGAGCTGACCCAGCCTTGAGCAGGGAGCTGGAGACCCGAAGGTCTGCTGCTGGACTCCTACATCCCTCAGCATCCCGCCGGGACCGGAGAGTGTGCACAGAGCATTCCAGGATGCGAACTGCTACGTGAGTGCTGGCTCATACAGGCGAACCAGGGATCGAATTGAACACTCTCCACTTCCAAAGAGTTTGAGGCTCCGTAGATTTCTCGATACCCTTATCGCGGGTTCCCCAGCCTCCGCGGCAGCGCCTTGAATTATTCATGGCTATTGACAATCACAGAAACTAACGGTCCCTCAGCAGAAGCGCAGTGCAGCACCCTGATAGTAATGATCGAAGATGAGGTGAGATTACCGGGGCTCCCCTCAGCGCCGGGGCCGGGCCAGGCCGGCAGGGCGCCATGGCGGCGGCCGCCCGCCAGGGGGCGCTGCCGGACCGGCTTTGTGTCGGTGCGTCCGTGGCCAGCAAAAACCGGCGGGAAGGACGGACGGCCGGGCCGGGCGGGAGCTGCGCCGGGATAGCAGGGGGATAGCCGGGATAGCCGCCGGCGTGGCCTTTTCCTCGGCAAACTGCTGTGGAGCTAATGGGCTCTCCCTCCGCTTCGCCTTGCCTCAGGGCAGGGTGTTTCCCAGCAGGGGCGAAGCTCTCCCCTCGCAGCGCCAAGGGCTGTTCAAACTCACTGGGTTTCCGAAAATACAGTGTGGGAAGTTGGTGCGACCTCCAGCTCCCGGTTGTGCCCCAAGGGGCGGGAAGGAGGCTGGGAAAGTGTCACTGTGGCTGCTGTGGCAGCGACAGCGGTGGCTTTGGGCGGTGAGAGAGGCTCCTAAAGCATTTGCAGCGTCTTGGTTGTGCTGTGCCCTGAGCAGAGTCCCCAAGTTTGCTGTGCCCTGAGCAGAGTCCCCAGGTTTGCTGGGAGAGGGCGTCTTGCACTGACACAGCGGCTTAATGCCGGCCTCGGAGCCTTTCTGGCAGTCCTCCCCCACGCAACTCCCCCAGTCGCTGCGTGTGAACTGATGCTCTGGCGGCTCGGCTCAGCCCTCCGAACAGATCCGGGGATCTGAGATTCCCCCCTGTTTACGGACGGGAAAGGAGAACCCACAAAACAACGCTGATCAGTGAATGGCAAACCAAGTTTTAGGTATCACTTAAAATTGCCCTTGTGCGTTCTCTGCTCCAGTCGTTACGCTACATACTTGCTGTAGAAATAAGGTCTAGGAAGCTCAAGAAAGGGAACTGTGAGGGGAACAGCAAATTCATATGTATGCTTCAACACACACCAGCGCTGTTCTCCATTGCAGTCGGCATCCCCAAAGCAGTGGAAAGAAGTATAACTGATCTGAACCCTCCACTTGAGTATCTATTAGTTTAATTCATATGAATCAAAAATTATTTGTGGGAGTGAAAAATCTCTGATCTGCTTAAATTCTTCCAAATTTAGGTTTGGCGTTGAGTCATCATTATTCCCTGCCAAATGGTTTTGTGAAGTCACCCAAAATAATGAGATGTCACTTGCCTGGATACATTAATAATTAGAAGGATTTATTGTAGTAGGCATCATGGGAAAGTGTAACTTCCCCATTAGATGTCCTTAATTAGAAAAGAATGTGTCAGATTTCAGATCAACGTAGGGGAACTACAACTATCCATTAAAGAGAGAAGGACAAATAACACAAGTGACAACCCTTGCAGAAGTACAAAGATTTAAATACTTAATAAATTAAGGGGATTGAAGGTGCTCATTTTCATCGCTAAAGCTCTATGACCTGTCTTCATCATCAGAAGAGTTTCAGCCTCCAAACTGAATTAAAAAACATAAAGAGCAAATGCTATATAATAATTCTGACAATAGAATATTTTTGTAATCAGCGGTTATTCCTTTTTATGTCTTTCAGCAATGGCTCCTTAAGGTGGGACAAACTGCTCTGGAAAGTGTTCAGCTATGCTAACAGGAAAATTTTACAGTGACAATGGCATCCCTTGAACCACAAGAACTATATCTAGTACATTTGCTGATTTGGTGGATAGAGAAAGGGTCTGACTGGCTTTTAGATAAAAACTGGAGAGCTGTTAGGTAATTGTAACATGTGGGAGGCATTACTGTAAATCCAAGCAGAATGAGGTGCCTAACTACTTGAGCGTGTGTAAGTACCCATCTTTTGTGTCCTCCGTTTGGCCGTAGGTAATTTCTCACGGACCCAGGCCAAGGGTTTTACTGGATGTTACACAGAAGCTAGAAAGTAAGTCTTAAAATGCTAACATTTACTTAGAGTCATGAGTGGAACCAGTTTATACTCATATTTCTGCCCAGTGCTTGGTTAACATACAGCATGCATTTTGTCTATGTAGTCTTAAAATCATGCCATGAATGACATCAAAGCAAGAGTCATTTAAGAAAGGGGAACATATGTCCGCAGTTTGTTTCAGCTTGCAAAGAGATGAGGTTCCAAGAAGGGGAGACTAAAATTTTGCATCATAAGCAACCTATTCCCTTCTGGGACATCTGATCTATTAATTCTATGTCAGTTACACCTGCAAGTTACTACAGGCTGATTTCTGTGGCCTACAGCTTCTACTACAGCTTTTTCTGCTGCCTCTGTGTAATCAGTAACATTGGACCAGTGCCTAACTGACAGGTGGCCACATTACCAAGTTATCAGCTTGTTTCCTGCTCTTGATAAGTGTTTCATTAGGGCTGGTTGTGGTAGGAAAGCTGTATTTGTTTCTTATGGGGAAAGGAAATTCTTTTACAAGGAGGCTAAGCCACACAAACGGCCTTGTTAAATAAGCCTTTCTGTTTGAGTGACCATTTTGTGCAGCATCTTGCTTGAAAAATCTTGAAAAATCTGTTTCTGATTTTTTATGAGTGTTTATCTGAAGAATAATGATGAACATTAGGTTTGGATTTTGAAAAGGATAGATTTAGTTTACCTATAGGAGATAGGTGTGCAAAACTTGTATTGTTCTGTGGGATTGAACTTTAAAACCATGAGTTAAATGTCCTTTTGAAGTACTGTCTGGAAGCCTTTTTTATTGTTAATTTAGCCTTCTCCTTTCTAAATTGAACCTTACATCACATATTAAGTCCTAAGAGAGCTGGGGAACACAGGGTGTGTTCCAAAGGGATACATAAAAAGCACCGTACTTCCAAAAGTCATTAACATCCAGCATTTGTGTTTTAATGAGCTAAAATGAGAAGTCTTGTAAACTAATTTGAACAAACTACAGTGTCTTACTCACAGCAAGATAGCTCAAACATCAATCAACTCTTGAAAGTTTGTTTGTGAGATACTTCTCTAAGAATCTTTCATCCTAAAAATGACACTTGAAAACTTGGCAATAGATCTTGAAGAAATTCACATGTGAATGCCCCAGAGATAAGTGGTGCATTGTTTTACCGAGGAAGGGGATGTAAATATTCTGCTTCTGAAGGGAGGTCTGAACAAAGCTTACTGGCTCATTAAAAGGTAATGAAACCTGACTATTTTACTTACTGTTTTGTAAATGACATTTTCTGAAACACACCTTTGTTTTCAAACTTTCTCTGAAAAATTTCTGTGGATAAGCAAGGTTTAGTATGATAAAGAAAACATTTTATTCAGCTCTAAGAACTGGGATGTCTTCCTCAGAAGAGTATTACGTGGGTTGTGTCACACCATCAGTAGAGCTAGCTATTCTTTTAGTAGTACTAGTAGTATTTTTAGTTTTAAATTAAAATCTGCCTGAAGCCACAGTTATGAGTTATAAGCTCACTGTTCTCTGAATAAGCATACAAATCAAAAATTACACTTTCCTCAAAAAACCTACTTGAAGGTTAGCTGTCCACTTGGACTGAGTAAAGCACCTTTGACTTGAGGAAGTCTAAAGTGCTGCAGGGGCTTGCACTTTAAAATTTGGGACAAGTTATGCCAGAGAAAGAGACAAAAAGATTGAAGCCAGATCACTGGCCATTTATTTATTTGGCAAGCAAGGTTCTTCACATATCTGAATAGAATAATATTAATGTTTTTGCATTTTAAGAATCTCTGTCAAATGAATTCAGGTGATGAACCAGCACACCAGTTTACTTTTCATGTGTTAAAATACATGCTTGATTTAACTTTGCCAGTAAAAGCAATGTATTGAACAGATTATAAAATGAAAAAGGTGCCCAAACCAAATGGATGATTTATCTATGCCTGCAAAGATGGGAAATTCAGTCATTCAGACAGCTTAAGGTAACCAAAGATGCAGATAGATATTTCAAGAGATTATGAAATATGCTTGATGCCCCTTGAAATCAAATCAGGTGTTCTGAGTAAGCCTTGCCTATTTTTGGTGGTATACCCTCTACAAAAATCGTGAATAATTATAATTATATATGTCATTGCTTATGGGTAGCCATGTATGCTCATAGTCAAAATAATTGCTCAGACACTGAACATTGTCCTGTTTACTGAGCTTTCAGGACCTTGCTTAATATTAACAGCGGTCAGAATGGTAGTAAACAAAGTAAACAAAACAGGGCTTATGCAGGGTCACCTCAACCATTTGTACATAAGCGAGGAAATGCTTACAAGGCATCATTATCAAAAAATCTCAGACCTCTTCTGGGAAGTCAGCTTCCTGGGGTGTCTGTCTGAAGTGCATGCACACTAATGCACGCAGCGTGGGGAGTAAACACCAGGGAGAAGAGACCTGTGTACAAGCTGAAGGGCTATGAAGTTGGAATCACAGAGGCAAGGTGGGATAATTCGTGGGACTGCAGTACTGCAATGGAGAGATACAGGCTGCAAAGATAAGGTGGTGGAGTTGACCTTAATGTGAGAGAACAGCTGGAGTATGTAGAGCTCTGCCTAGAGGAGGACAATGGGCCAGCTGAGAGCTTTTGGGTGACCATTACCGAGCTCACCAATGTGGGTGACACTGTAGTAGGTGTGTGCTATATAGCATACACAGGCATAAGAAGGAAGAACAAATGAATAAGTCTCTCTGTAGACAGAAGAAGCCTCATTGTATAGGCTATGGTCCTCGTGGGAAATTTCAACTACCTGAAGGAACAACACAGATGGACATATGCAATCCTGGAGGTTCATGGAGAGTATTAAGGACCCAGTTAAAACAGGTGCTCTGCTGGACCTCATAATTACAAACAAGGAAGGGCTGGTTGGGGATGTGAAGGTCTCAGTGGCCATGAGATGATGGAGTTCAGAATCTTGAGAGGAGGAAACAGGGCAAAAAGCAAGATCATGTCTTCAGGAGAGTATACTTCGGCCTTTTCAGGGATCTGTTCAGGCAGACTGCGTGATGAGGGCCTGGATGGAAAAGGGGCCTAAGAAAGCTCTGATATTCAAGGATGACCTTCTCCAAGGTCAGGATCAATCCATTGCAAGAAGCAGGAAGTCAGGCAAAAATGCCAGGATGATTACATGGATTAAAGACTTCCTGGCAAAACTCAAACATAAAAATAAGAGGCACTGTCTGAGCATGCAGAAATGATGTTATGAAAGCCAAAATCCATCTAGAATTGAATTTAGCCAGGGATGTTAAAGGTAACAAGTAGACTTCTCATAGTATATAAATAGCAAAAGAAGACTAGGGAAAGTACGCGCCTACTTTTGAAAGGGACAAGAGCCCTGGTGACACATGACATTGAAGAGGCTGAGGTACTGAATAGAATGCGATCTTAAACTCACTCTTTACTGGTAAGACCCAGCCTTCATAAATCTGGGGGCCAAGAGACCAAGGGGAAAGTCTGGAGCAAGGAAGATTTATCCTTGCTTGAAGAGGATCAGGTTAGAAAATAGTTTATCAAACTGGACGTATGTAAGTCCACAGGCTCTGATGGGATGCACTGAGAAGAACTGAGGGAACTGACATCATTGAGAGGTCACTCTGGATAATCTTTGAATGACACGGTCACTTGAAGTGACCATGAGGACCTGAGGACTGGAGGAAAGCAAATGTCACTTTTGTCTCCAGGAGGGGCAAGAAGGAGGATCCAAGGAACTGTAGGCCAGTCACAGCCTCACCTCAATCCCTTTGAATGTGACAGAGCGACAAAACCTGGGAACAATTTTCAGGCATATGAAGGACAAATAAGTCATCACCAGGGGAGTCATGCTTGACCACCTTGATACCCTTTTACAATGAAAAGACTGGCTTAGTAGATGAGGGGACAGCAGTGGATATTGTCTGCCTCAACTTCCATAAGGCTTTTGATACTGACTCCCATGAGATGCTTATGGAGAAGCTGATGAAGTATAGAGTGGCTGAGCAGAAAGTGAGGTGGAATGAAAACCGGAGAGAGTCCAGCAAAGGACCACTTAGCACGTACAAGTATTTGAAAGGAGGGGGCAAAGATGACAGAGCCAGGTGGTTGTGGAGTCTCCATCTTTGTAGTTACTCAACAGTCATCTTAACATATGCATTCACTTCTCTCAGTTATGGGAAGAGAATATGCAAGATATGTAAGAGAGGCCAGAGAGAAAAGATGATAATTCCTGGGAGGTCTTGGTGTTGCATCAGGAGTTCTTACCTGTTGTAGACAGTTGGCAGAGCCACTGCAGATCTTTTTCTGCTGCACCAGCAGAGCCGCCCTTACTGCTTACTGACCCAGGAGCTCTACACCAGGATTCTGGAGAGATGAGGATGTAGAGCAGAAGTCCATCATGTTCACTCCTTCCATTTAAGTCTTACAAAAGAATTTTGGTTTGTGTTTTCACAGTGAGGAAAAGGTCCAGGAATTGCTGCCAGAGGAAGATTTGTGTAGCCATATTGATATAGGAGAACTTGAGCTGCATTAGTGTGCAGTTGTCTGCAAAGAAGGCCTCAGACCTAAGGCTGGATGAAGTGGTTAGGTGCAGATGGGGGTCTCTCTGAATCCTGTCAGAAGTGAGTTTAAACATCTGCCTGAATCCTCTAGAGCAGGGCATGTAGAAATGAACTTCCCAAAACACTGTGGAACAAAAGAGGGGCACATGAAAAGGATTTTGCAAGGAGCCTGTCTTCCTTTGCACTGCTTTGTGAAGTCAATAGCTCCTTGCTCCTCGAAGTGCTGGCCAAATATGATCTCTATTTAGAGGTGGGGGAAGTTGATGGAAACAGTTAACATGTGCCCAGGCTCTTTTTATCTGCCTGACTGTAAACATCCGTGGATATTAGCACAGTTTGTGTATATTTTTCCAATTACTATGGAAGTGAGCATTGCTGCAGTGTAAGCATTTTCATCCATTTGTCTTTTGAGTAAACCCAAGAAAAATAACCAATACCAGAACACTGAAAACATTGCAAAATCACTAAGTGTTCATTACAGCTCATACAGATGTCCACTTTGACCTATTGTAATTCCATAAATAAAATTCTCGGTATTTTTGCAGGCATCATTTACCTGGTTTCATTATAGTTTTAATCAAATGAGATTTCAGATGTGTTTTTTTGTTTGATTGGTTGGGGGTTTTTTTCTTTGTTTTTTTTTTTTTTTTTTTTTTTTTTTTTTTTAATATGCAATCTGAATGTGATTGGAAGGGTTGAAACTTTTTGGTGTATTCAGTAAATATGGTCTGAATTGACTTTATATATGAAACAGCCCAAATATAATTACAAGTATGGACAAAGTCACCAAAGCATTTTCTATTCCTTGTGACGGACAGGGCTGAATTGGCTATCCCTGTGCTTGATGACTGAAGCTTCTGCTTTGCATCCTACATTTTTTCAAAGCATAATGCAGTTTCTATTTCCCTGTTGTTATGATTGTATGAGACAATTCCTAGCTTTAGAAAAGGCAGCAGCAAGTCAGGGCATTAAAATTAAAGGGGAAAAAAATCTACACAAACCACTTAAGCACACTCATTATTATGGCCCTTGCTACCTCAGGCCACTGGAGAACTTATAATTTAGTCAGCATTATGCAGTTTGAAGTGTTTTATGTTCTGCATGGGAGCAGGCTGCAATTCAAATATCAGTGGCCATGAAAAATATGCACATACGTTTAGTATGAAAATCTCCAAGGGCATAACAGAAGAGATGGGCACATGTAGCTGCAGTGTGATGGAGAATTTCTGTGAATTAATCATTTGGACATAGTTTATCACCATTTTATATTTTGCCAGAGATGCTTCCTCGCCATTTGTTTGGAAAACTTATTATACATGCACATCTTAGAAAGATAATAAGGCCAAGCCTTTGATGCTTAAAGGCAACAGCCTTTGTTAGATTCTGTTATGACACAGACAACTCCTCCACTGACAGAGCCATTCAGATAACAAGAGTAATTGCTTATTTTATCGAGTTTAGGGAATTGTGCTCAATTCTCCCTTCTTGCCTACTACATTAGCTATTATGACCCATCTCCTACCATAATTTAGGGGGAGTGGAGTATGTGCATTTTGAAAGCTTTTCTTCAAAGAATAGAGTGCTGTATTTACATACTTCCTTCATTATTCCACAGTGCAAATACTTTAATATATTCCTTCCAAAGAAGCAGGGTGGCATGTGTGTGCATGTGTGCATCTCTTTCTATGCCTAGGTGTTTGTGTGTAGTCTAGTGTCTGAGTGGAAAGGGGAATAAGAAGGGTTCATTTACTTGTTTCTTTATACCCTTTTCTGACTGGAGACGATACCATTGTAATTGGTATTTGCAAAACTACAAACAGAGCAATTGCTTCTGACACTTTAAAAGAACTTTATTGACATCTCTAAACACGTGAGGAATTTTAAAGTAGAACTTTTCCATCTGTGAGGCTTGGTCTGATCAAAAGCCTGATAGCAGCTCCAGATTACTGCAAGTGAGGCTACAGAACAGAATTCCAGCTCTTTTTTGGGGGAAAAAAAATGAAAAAAAAAGGTTTACGTTTCAGTCAGCCGAATCCTCATAAGACTATAAGAAAAATGGCATTGCAAGGAGAGAATTAAAACAAATACATAGACGCTTTCTAATTTTATGTGCTACCCAAAGTTTTTAAAAGGTACAAACCCAAAATTTAAGTGTAAGATTTAATATCTTCAAATGCTGCTGTGCTTTATAGTTTTATTACTTAGAATAACCAGTTTTCCCCAGTATGACCACGTCTTGGTTCCAGCCAGGACAGGGTTGATTTTTGCAGTAGCCAGGAGGGGTCATGGCCAGGACATAGAGGTTATTCTGTACCACCTCACGCCATTGTCAGGTGTGAGGGGAATGGAATCTCTTTCCAGAGGGAAGGTCTCTCTTGCAGTTAGGGTGGTGTGGCTGTGCTTGGGATGTAGGCTCCACAGTGAGTGTTTTGACACGTGAATCAATCTCAATCTGTGATCTTTGCCTGTGACCTTTGCCTTTTGCGCTTCCAATTCCCCTCCCCAGCGCCCCACAGGGGGAGAGGGAGGGGGGAGCAGTGCGCGGTTTTAGTGGGAGTACTACACTGGAGAACATCATTCCTAAACCACAACAGACCATTATAGCAAAGCCATGAAATGGTCAGGATCTGACTTCTGAAACAACCCTAAACAATACCGATGTTAACAGAAGGACCCCTTTTGAATGGAAGTTGAGAGTCAAATGGAAACCGAAGTGAGTTACACCTCTTTCACTGTATACAAATAGAGTAATTTTCCATAAGTGTAATCAAATATGAAGGCCAGTTCTGAGAAGATTCTGGCAGCTGTTTTATGAAGGAGGAATGCCTGATTTTTCCCCACAACAGGACGGTGCACTTTCACACTCCAGAAGCACTAGTGAAGACATTGTGACACATAAGAAAGAACTTCATGTTCACTAACTTTATTTTTTCCTGATTCATGTGAACGCCTTGGTAGAGTATCCGAACTCACTCATCTATCATCACTGCTATCAGCTGGGTAGCATGGATGCCAGTTTCATTTCCCTGATGTTTGTTCTGCTTTTGTCTCAGATGCCTAAAATGGGAGAAAAACATTGTCTCCAGACAATGTTAGTACAGATAAGATAGAGAGCAGCTCTTTTAATGAAGGCCTTCTAGTACATGGAGTACAAAGGTGCACACCCGTGTCCAGAGGTTCTACAGTTTTATAGTACTAATCCATCCAATTGGAGAACTATCTGCTCCTAGATCCTCCCCAGATCTGCACCCCTGGCATGCCTCCCCGGAATTGAGTTGGAGGTCTCAAGGCCCCTTTCTTCCTCACCTTCCTCATCCTCACGGCACACATTGTCTTTGGAGCTTCTCCAAGGTTCCAGGCCTTCAAGGTTGCTTTGGCTACAATGATATCTTGTTGTTCCAGTCTAGGTGCATATATCCTAAACAGGATGTGTTTGCTAGAGTCTTTCCTTGAGAAGAACACTAGACAAGCCTATGGAATTTAGAAAATTCGCTGTGAAGCATGAGAATAGGGTTAGGTAAGTGTCAGCTGCTGTTCTAAAGTGTGAGAAACTGCATAGCCATACTAAAAATCTGTATTTACTACACAGCTACATTAAAATCTACAAAAAGCTAAAAATCTTAAAAAATTCTAAGGCATCGTCTTCATGAGAAGATCTGGTTAATGCATCCACCTTTGTGTTTGTCATATTTAAATGTGCAGCCAGATTCTTAGTTTTGCAAGGACATTTTCATCATCTGTTGAAGTCACTCCATGAGACTGGTAACAAATGGGAGCTTCCCGGCTATGGAGTTGGTATTAACAATGAATTTTTCATAGCAGACATTCATGCGATTGTCTTGTGGCTGGCTGCGAGGACACAAGTGTGTTCTGCATCTCAGTGGAGCAGCTGGCAAGATAAGGAGAGTGCCTGGATTAATGTGCTCTGCTCTAATTAGCTCCATAAAGAGGCAATTGGCCTACACAGAAAGCTATGCGGATTAATGAAAGTATATATTTTTTTTCAGGACAGTCTCATTGCATAGCACTGGTTCCTATAGATGGACCAACTCATTTGGGCCAGCTTATTTATGACTAAACTATGATCCATATTATTTGCTGCTTAATTATTTTCAACTGCAAGGTCAAGAGTGACATCACATTTCTGCAGACTTGATATCCTTGGCAAAAGTAAGGAGATTTAGCCACCATGTGTTTAAGCAGTTTCATGAAACGGAGGGAAAGAGGGTGAAATTTGGTATTTCCCTTCATAAATACTCCATCCCTATTTTTGTTTATAGGGAGGGAAGTCACTTTGTTTCCTGCAATGGCACGTGATACTCTCTAAACCTCCATGATGATTTTGGCTGCAGGGCTGTTGGATCAGGAATGTGTTGAGATTCACAGGGAGGTTTGCGCTGTCTCCGAAGGGCTGTCCTACTGCTGCCATCAAGTCACTTGCATGTACAGACAGTGAAGCTGTAAATGTCCCACCAGCCTGGCTGTAGTGTGGCTGGGAGTGCACAGCAGCTTAGCACCCAGGTACATGCCTGCACACGTACACACAGACAATGCTGTGCCCGTGCAATGACTCTGACAGACTGGTCGTGCCAGGCTTGCCACGTGTGCAAGCTCTGCCTGTGCAACAAATCTCACACGTTGTGCATTCACTGAGCTGACACGGTGTGCCCAGAATGTCTCCTCTGCACCTGAGTAGTAAATCCAGGGTGCCACGCACACAGTAGTTGTTTATGTCTGAGTTCTGGGCATCTGGCAGGTAGTCCAAGCTACTGCCTCTGTTCTGTAGTCCAGGAGAAATGTCCAAATCCCCTGTTTCCTTTGGGAATAGTGGAAACTGCTCCAAGTCAAAGAAGATGTCCTATCTGGGGAAGATCAGGCATGTGGGCAGCTACACAGAGGTTAGCAGAGCATCACACAGCAAGAGTGTCTGAGAGCCACTTTTCAAGAAGGGTAGACATAGCTGTTGCTAAACATTGTCTTGAGATCAGACTGTGTTTGATGCAGTTGCTTCTTGACAACACTCTGGAATATTCTCTGTCTGTGGCACATTCTGCATTACGTTGCTGTCATTACATGCTTCATCTCCAAGGGAGTCCAGCCATTTAAATCCTACACAGAAATGGCACCGGTGCTTTTAGGTCTGCCAAGAGTTAGTTATGGCTTCTGTATCAGGATGTTCTTTTACAGCAGAGCTACTTCAGATTTGTCTGAAGTGTTGGTAATGCTTTATTGCAGCTACTGTTGAGTCGCCTGAAGTTATCTGGAGCATGTGCTTCACTGTTTAACGGTGCCTCTTTTCCACTTCCCACTCAAGTCTGCCTCCCTGCCTCCTTTCATGTTACTTACAATACATACTGCTTCCTGGGTTTTATTGCTGGTACTGAGAGCAAACGAGCAGCAGTAAATGAATCGATTTAAGTAGCAAGCGTTGTGTGACTTGCCAGGGCCAGCCTTTCCCAGGCTTCCCAGGACAAGGGCAGAGAGAACTGGGTAGAGTTTTTATGGAAAATCCAGGAGGTATATTCCTTTGCAGCGCTGAGCTGTGTTTCAGGGCACTTGTGGCCCTTGGTCTTTCTCTTACTTTTGGTGTAGATTTTTCTTTTCAAAAGCAACAACCAGTGAGTGTATTTTGACATTGAGTCTTTGAGACTTTATCAATTTTTCCTTATTGGCATATCCTTTCCACTTTGCATCAGTGTGGCTTCTCTGTCAGGAACGCGTTCTTGCCCTTTCAGGTCGGTTACCTGGTCTTTGCTGTCCAGCTTCTGGCTGTTAATTTGTTCTCTGTTGATTCAGGCTGGGCTCTGAGCTTTTTTTTATGTCTTCAAGTTACAAGTTTGGCATTGTATGTTACTGTTCTTTCTTCTCTACATATTAGCTAACTGCTACTTTATAGATTCTCTGAAAAATGGTGAAACCTAAGCATAAAGACTGTAGTCTAAGAGAGCACAAAAGCAGAAGAGAGCAGAAAGCCTGTGGCCTAACTCTATTGCTTAATCGAGGTTATATATATTAATAACAGAAGCTGCAAAGGTAGCAGAAATTGCAAGTAGGGACAGGCAAGATCAAAATGGCTCTAGCAAAAGTTATTTTAGTCAGGTAGGATTTTTTTTATTTATTGGCTTGGGACAAAGTATGAATGCAAGCTAAAATTGCAACAGCAAATAACCCCAGAACATGGCAAGTTATACTTAGCTAGCATTAAGGTAATGTCATGTAGAAGCAGAATATTTGTGGATAGCTAAAGTGACAAAAATACAGCTGCACTGATATTAATCCTGTATTAATCTTGTAAAGAGATGGGATTTTAAGAAGTAGTGGTCTTTGGAAGGGATCTACCTGCTTCCTCTGCATAGACCAATTTTCTCTTTTTAGGCATTAACTGAACTTGTTATTCTGATTTTATTATTGATAACCTGACTAAGCTGTACTGCTCACTTATCTGTGAGTTTTGTGAGTTTATTTGAAATCCTTGTAATAGCTCGTAAATTCTACTGATCATTAGAGGTCCCAGTTTGGGAAATTTATTGATGTTGTCATAACTGGTCAGCAGTTCAGGATATGTTTTTAAAGATGCAGCTGCTGACTAAATACTTTTCAATTGCAATGGGAAAATCTGAATGTATGTAATGTGATTCCATAAAACATGGTCCTAGCTCAGGAAAGGATGAAATGTATTCTTCAAGTTGTGTGAGTATATAGATAGCAGTTGAATGTTTGTAAATCTATTTTATGTATTTTAATAACATACTCTTACTTGAAAGAGAGCATAATTCTGTTCTGAAGAGGGCAGTGTATATATATGTGTGTGTGTGTGTGTATCTAATACTTAAATATTTGTGTTATTCTTTATTAAATCACTTTCCATTGAAAAAAAAGCTGATAAATTGTGTAGTAAGTAGCTGGTTTCTAATATGGCTACAAAATTCAGATTATGTGCTGAGATATAAACAGGAAAATGCCAATATTTAAAGTAATTTGCTGCAGAAATAGGCTAAATTCAATCTGTGAGAAGACAGCCCATGTAATTTAAGCAATGCTGTTACGTGATATACTAATTAGATTGGAACTGTAAGGTATTTGTTAGTTCCAACTTTTCTTTGGTTGGTATAGGAGAGGTGTAATAAACGGACCTTGAGAAGAGACTTTATGTTTTTGAAACAAAATAGCAACTCTCATGTATTTACTCTTTTCTAAGGGGTTAATGCTATCCCATTCCATTGTCATCTCTTAGCATTTATTTTAGTTCTTCATTTCCCTGGGAAGTAGTTAGGTGAGAATTGTTGGATGTGAAATGGAGACAGCTTGGGTAGGTCAAGAAACCCCTGAGTTTACATTGATGTCCAAAAGCTGGACATCAACCTTTCTAACTAAATAACTACTGAGCAGCATTTGTACTCAGTGGAATTTTTTCCAATAGTAAAAGGGGAGGAAACGTGATCATGAGGGTGTTTATAGCTTTGGCCAATGTCCTTTTTCCCTCTTCTAGTTTCCACTCATGCCACTGTTGCCTTTCGAACTCTTTTCTCCCAGACAAACATGCTTTGCAGTGTTTAAAAACTGTCTGCACCACAGTTCTTTGAAAAACTGGTGTCTGTTTGCCTCAGATCTTTTATTTTCTGTATTACTGGAGTCATGGCTATTGCGTTACTGGATTACAAAACCAGACTGGTGATGAATTCTAGGATGTTCATGACTTCTCCCTCAAGGGAAATACAGTGCTAAAATGTGATTTCCCTTTAGTACAGCAAATTTTGCAGGTGTCCGTTCAGAGTTTTCTAAGGGAAATTACAAAGCAAATTTGGGACTTCACATGCCCACACCATCATTTTTAAAACTGTCGGATGGTTATCTGATAGGGATGTCCAAGTTGTATCTCAGGTATCAGTCCTCATGGAATGAAAGAATTACAGTGAGAAATGCTATTTAATTTGGAGTATGTGCCTTACATTATATCCTCTGTAGTTTAAGTGAGGTAACTGGTGAGAAGATATTGCATAGCCAGCTGTTTCACATGGCTTCCCCTGCAGCCTCAGCTGCTATGGGATGAAATAGCACTTGAGGTGGGGGAATTTTCAAGATGATTCATGCTTTAGCAGAATGAGAACAAATTTTAGACAGACGTACAAACAGAAAAATGTACAGGATTTTTTAAGGTGTTGGGTACTGTTACTGCTACTTTCTCAGCAACTACAGATATTGATAATTGCTTGGGTGATGGCTTTCTGGTAGAAATCTAATTAATTTCTGAGTTAATTTATTGGCTGTTCTCCTCCCTTTATTTTACTTACAAAACTATGTAGCACAACGAATGCATGCTCCAGTTTGTTTCTGTTTTGGTTTGCTTTTGTTAAATGATACGCAAATTCTGGTCCGTGCAGTGCTACAAATCCACGATTTGTTTTTAATTATGTTTCCTTAAAAATGAAGGAAAGATGAAACTGGGTTATTCCAGGTAGTTTGAAGAAACAATTTAGCAGGTATTATCGGAGAAGCAGGGATATTCTGGTAAAAATGGGCATATGCAGGCAGTTATTTGAACTGCTATAAGCTTTTTTTTGATGTAGGCTTTTGCACTTGTCTGCTAGTCCTCTCCTTCTCCACAGGGCAAGGGAGGGCATTTTCCTGTTGTCCATATAAGCCACAGAGACAGAAGAAGAGAATGGTGAGTGGCTCTACCTTACTCTTGGGAGCAGACAGGGCAAATGGCTTCCTTGTCATGGAGGTATTTCCTTGTGCATCAGGTAAGAAGGAGAGATACTAAGGATTAGCAATCAGGTACATCTGCAAATTGACTGAATCTTCTGAAGGGACCATACATTTAAAGTAAGTAAGAAAAAAAAAATCATATTCCTTGACCTCAGTGTTACTACAAGATAACTTATCAAGTTGTTACTGGTGTTGGTCTTGCAAAAGAAACACTCATTTGAAAACTGGAAGAAGTACCTTTGTATTTACGTGGTTAGTGACTGATAATAAGATCACTGTTGTTTTTTTTTCCCACTGTTAGACATTATGAGCTAGATTTAAGGTACCTATTGAATATGTGTATCAAAAAAGAATTTGAAACCCAAGTCTTGATACCAACTAACATCAGAAATAAAAAGAAAATAAAATCAGTCCTTTGGTGTTTGCTTTCCTTATAATATCGAGAACTGGTAATGAGATGATATAGTGTAATGTAATTGCAACAAAATGCAGCACAATATTAATATCTTCAAGTTTTCTAGATGAAACATACCAAGATCACACAGATAGTGTCTTACATTTTGTGTTGCACAGTGTTTAGCCATTGGCAAATGTGAAATCAGGTGAACTTAAAAGGAAAGTGAGGAGACTTTAAATGAGTATAGTTAAAAACAAGCTGTGCATGTCTTCCATGGAGGTCCAGATTGCACAGTATTTTCTTTTTTTATGGTAGATTCCTATTTTGTTTGTTTGTAGAGATGCTGATTTATGCTCTTTCTAAAATGCATTATTTTCCAGAGTGACTGACTGGGGGAAGTCTGATATATTCCATGTGCTAACCACACGCCAGACACTGGAGTCTGGATGCAGCATAATCCTCTTGCAGCCATGTCGTTCCTGGAGTTTTTATGTGAGGGTGAAGCAGAACACAAAACCCCCCAAAATTTCTGTTGACTTCAGTGCATATTGGCTTATGCAACGAGAGGTTTGTTGTAATAAACGGATTCACTTAAGAGAAAAGACAACAGAGTAGAGACTGGGATTGAAATTTTTACCACAACTTCCCTGCCTTAGAGAAGTATAAAAGACCCCTGCAATTCTGACCTCTCTCTGCATATGATGCATTCAGGTTTGATGTAAAAGCCTTAGCAGAGGAGCCACAGGTCCTGTCTGTAGCTTCTTTGTAACTAATGAAGATGTTTTTTTTCTCAGACCTGTCAAAATATTGGTGTTCATAAGCAGTAAATTTATACAAATTAATTTTAAGAGATAGAGAAAAAGTTGAGTTTGCTCACAGGTGGACTTCAACAATGTGAAGAATTTAAGACCAAGTGAAAAGAATTAGAGAGCAGGCCATATTTTTTTCCTTATATTTAATGAAGCACTAGGAATTTCTGTCTCTTTGGAAAAGGTGTATTACTAAGAGTCATTAATGGAACCTAGGCTTAAAATACACACAGCTGAATTGCTGACTGAAGAAATGGCTATGTAAAACTTAATGTTTTCCTTTTTGTGAATATTTTAGAATCTTTGAAAAAAATTTTGAAGAAAAAAAATCAGTGTTACACTTCCTACCATTTGCTTTAAAAAGGATTTTGCACTTGCTCATTTCCAGAAGGTCATCTCTGAGATGTACAAGCTAGCCCTTCATTTAGGTCTCCTCTTACATTCATATTTAACTTTCTTTCATTCTGTGGCCTTTATTAGCTGAGCTCAAGGAGCTTGTAGCACATTTTAAACAGCAACACTGGGAGGATGTAAATGCAGAATAATGTATCAGGACTCAAATTTGCATGGTCAAATGTCAAAAAAATTAGGCCTTCCCCAGAACCATGTCAAGAGAAATAACATAAGTGGCCAGCTCAACAGCAGGCATGCCATTATCAGTTAGTTCAACCTGTCATCACTGACTGGGAGTGGAAGCAGTGGTCATTAGCTTTAACTCTGCTGGGGAAGGTTGCGGGGTTTTTTTATTTTATTATATATATTTTACACCATCTGACAGTATTTCACAGAGCACCACAATGTTATGGTGTCCTCCTTGACAGAGGAAGGAGGGGGAGGTGCAGGTGAGGGAGTAGAGGAGAGCACTTGCAATCATCTGTTGTCAGCTGGAGGAGGCAGGAATTGCATTGCCTATTGGATAAATACTCATTTAGAGTAATCACTTTATTTCAGCCCTGTAATGACATTAACAAGCTTGGAATACAGGGAATTACATGAGTCAGAACAAATAATTGAATATTCCACTACTGGGGAATGCAGCCCAAGTCTGACTTAATGTCATGCCGTCTCTGAAGCCAGGACTACCATGCAATTAGATGATAAGCTTAAACAGCATATAATTGGCACTACTGGTATGATAAATATACTATTAATTGTTAAATTCTGGTAACTTTCATGAAATAAAAGTATCTTGTTGTCTTTTTTAACAAGAAGAACTAGAGGAAGAACTAGAGGAAACACTTTAGGAAGTTGTTATGAAAATAGGAGGGCAAGAACTGGAGTCCAGGATCTAGAAGGAATAGCTTCGACATGAAAAACTGCACTGCCTTTTCTTTTGGGGTTGGGGGCAGGATTTGGAAAGCATTAGATTGAGAAAATGATGACAATCTGAATATATTAAATGCTGCCCTATTTCATATCCAAAGGGAAAGGTCCTCATTTGTCCTTTTTTCTTCAGTACTTCTGGTCAGCTCACTGTTTTGTCTCCAGATATTATTGCCTGACAAACTGTGATCTCACAACTCTGTGTCTTTTTTTCAATCATTCAGTCTTCTTGGTTAATAATGTAAAGGCCTTTTTATAAAAATATGTCAAAGTATCAGAAATTACTCTGGGCTCTGGCAAGCAGGGACCTGGAGAAATCTTAATGTCATTGATTAACATAACACCTCATAATCTGATTTATCACCAAACTGTAGGTTTAATTTTTGACACATTCTTACAACATCTGACCTCAGTATAATATGGCAAGTTCCATCATTTTAAGCATCAACTAAACTGACTTAATCCATTCAATTATACACTCTGTGGTAGGATATGGAAAGGACTCAGTTGCATGTATTGTATACATTGAATGATTTGATAGCAGTTACCGCAAACAGCACAATTCTTCATGCACGTGCCAGTTCATGTAAAGATTAATGTTGGACAGATACAATGCAAATGCAAATGCAACATCATCTCCATCACCTACCTAGACTAGCTCTGAAAATCACAGTCTTATCCAACAGATAACAGATAACACAGTCTTATCCAACAGATAACAAATAAATTTACAATGCTTGAATCAAACACAGTGGAGAACTCACATTTATTATAAAGATGAGGTGATCTTAAAACTAAAATCCTGTTCTGGATCTTTGACCATTGATTTCAACAGTGTTGGAACTTCCTTATAATTAAAACAATAATTGGTAGTTGCTATTTGTTTTTCTCACCAGTCAATCATCAGCCACTGCCGACCCTTTTGTCGAGACTTGAGCAAAGTGTTTTGCAGTAGGAACATGGAAGGCCTAGGGAACAGCTCCATTTTTTTTAGAGGAGTTTTGTGGGGAAGCCCAGGCCCAGTGCAGCAGTTCAAGCTGGCAGATAGGTTTTTAGTTCCAAAGGAGAGAGGAATCTGAGCTGAAGGGGAATTGCGGGTTCTGATAAGTGAAGCTTTGCATGGCTAGCTGAGTCTCAGAGATCTGAGACTTGTCATGTTGAACACTTATTTCTGTTTTCTTAACAGAAGAAAATGACCCCACCTCTTGCTTTCCCGAAGATAAGGCATTCTGGGTGATCGTACTTCAGATTATCGCTGGCATTTGAAAAACGTGACCCATGTGTTTGACAAGTTTGCTTGAAGAAAAGCTGACTGTAAAGTAGCTAGCACAAGCTTTAGATTAGAAGGTCAGGTGAAATATCTGCTATAAAGGGATGTAGTTGATCCCCGGATGGAATCCAGGTATGTCACTCCTGTTATGGTGTAGCTTTGAAATACTGAAGTTTTTTAAAAGGAAATATTTGGTGCATTACTGCTAATTAGTGATACAATTTTAATTACATTTAGATTATTATTTTTACTCAACAGATGGCATACTCTCAAGTAAATTTATTTTATCACTAAGAATACTTGCAAACCTCTTGATTTTAATAATGATATTTACAACTACAGAATGCATTCACAATTGATCTAACAAAATTTAGCTTACTAAAACAATATTAACATTTAAAAACATTGCAATTACTATCAGCAGTCAGAACATTTATATTCATTTTTTATAATTTTCTATATAGGAATGTATATGTACTCATTCCAAAAAGACATCCTTTTTAGTATATTAGTATTATCCATGCATATGTCAGGATTTTATATTACTATGCTGATTCAGTTGTTTTACCTTGGAATTGTACTAGCACTCCTAAAGAGGCAACTAAAAATTTTGATTTTTGCCAGAGTAATAATCACAGAATCATAGAACCAGCCAGGTTGGAAAAGACCTCTGAGATCATCAAGTTTGTGGATAGTATTTATGAATACCACAAAAATATTAGAAGGTACCTACTGAAGAAAGGTAAATCAATGCTGCACTGGTTTAATGTCACTTCCTATGTATTTGTTGGGTCTCCAAGTGCATCCACTCCACTCTGTGTGTTTAGCAGCCTGGGCACGAGGGCTGATACGGCCCAGCGACGTGGCGTTGGGTCCAGATGCAGCAAAGGAAGCCTGAGAAGGAGCTGTGAGAGGTCTTGTTGGGTTTTTTTTCTGTTTTGCTTGAGTGCTGTTTTTAAACTCACACCCTCGCTTCTTGCTGCTACCTGACCTTTATTGCAGCTATGGCTACATACTCCATTGAGCCAGACATTGACTTGCGGATTTAACTCCCTGTTTTCACTGTTGACCTGCCTCAGCATTTTAGACTTGTTCATTAGTTTGGAATCTTGTTGCTACTAGACCTGTTTAGCTGTTCCTTTTTAGGTGCTGCAGGTCTGTGCCCTTGCTGATGAAGCCTCTGCTTGCCTTGCTGTCTGTTTCCCCTTCTCTTGTGGAGAAACCAGCCCTTGCTGGTCCCTGTTGGTTTCCCAAACCTATTACCATTTTTCTCCTGAGCATTTCTATTATTTCTCTACTTTCTTGAAGTATGATGCTGGGAAGTGGCTGCTGTGTTCCAACCAAGCTGACTGAACAGAGTAAAATGGTCTTTATCACTTTGGTCATATGTATTACCAGTCCTAAAATGCTAAAAAAGATTTTCCTTTCACAACAGCAACATCACAATATTGAGTCTGTAATTTATGGAACTTTATGCTCTAGCTATTCAGTTATTCTTTATATCCTATTATGCACTTCACTTCTTCAGGAAACAGTTCTTTGCATTTGCCTATGGAATTTCTTCCTGACCTATTAGGGTCATTTTGAAACTACTTCTGTCTCTGGTGTGATGTCTTCAGATCAGTGGCATCTGCAAACTGGTAATTTGATTTTCTCTGACATTCAAATTTTAAATTATAGTGTTGAAGAGAGTTTGGCCAAATTCATGTTCTATTCCAGTTGAAATGTATTCCCAACCTAACATTTATATTCCTAATGAGCACGTTTTCTATCAAGTGAGTGCTCACTCTGTTGTGAGTTAATCTCCACTGCCTTTGCTGGTCCACTTACAAGACTGTCATGGAGTTTCAGAAAAATGAGTGTATCACGTCTGCTGCTTTTCTCTTCCTATTTTTCCAGTTATGTTGTCAAGGAAAGTAAGTATCTTGAACTGATGCTACAGGTTCTTGATGTGTTGGCAAATTCTTTGTCTTTTATATGCTTAAATGCTGATAGCTTAATAGATAGTCCTAGGGTCTTAAAATCAGGCTGTTTTGTAGCTCCTCTCATCTTTCTTTTACTTGTTTTTAGGTATGCTGTTTCACTTTTGCTAATCTACCAATCTCTCTAAGTTCTCAAAAATGAGTGGTTTAGAGATCACACTGACATCTAAATGTTGCAGGACACTGATTATTCATCAGGGAAGCCAGTTTCTCACCAGGCGTTGAGAGATAAGGTGGCAGGGATATTCTGAGGCAGCAAGGGTAAGGTACTGATTCCAAGAAACCCCTTCCAGCACCTTCTTGTGGTAGGGGAAGCGCAGCAGCCATACTGAGACTGAGATAGCAAGGAAGAAGAGACAAGGAAAAGAGAGAGCTCTCCCTGAAGAAGTCCAAAATAGTGCTAAATTTCTGAAATATGGCTTGATGACAAAAAGATCGGCAATCTCTTCTAAAATTATTTCTGCTAGTGGTATGTTTGGGGTTTTTTTATGGGTCTGGTGTTCTGTCTTTGATGAGAATTGTATTTAAGTTTTGGAATTACTGATGTTATCAAGAGGTAGACTATGCTGCCTTTAGGGGAACTGAAGAGAAGATTTCTGGTGAAGGAATTAATCTTTCCTCCCTCCTTTGTTTTTGATGTTTTTCAGAGGAGAAGCCACCTACGTGTGGAGTTGTTGAATATTCTGATTTTCTGCTATTTCTCCACTTCTCCCCTGCAGTAAGCAACCAGAGCAGCTTTGCTTCCTGCTTATCCTCTGATTCTTTAGCATTGAGTGGACTAATAATATGGGTATTGAGGAAACCTGGAACAGAAAGTCTGCTTGCTGACAAAGCATAAATAAGCTTTAGCTTGGTACTTACAGACAGATGTGTATAGCAGCTGGATCCAGAAGAAGATTTGGAGTGCTCAGCACTTGTTTGAAAGCTGCATCCATATATGGTTTTCATGTCTGGATGAGCAGCGTTTTGTGTTGTCAAATACTGCATGGGGGAGAGAGGGAGATATTCTGGCAGCATTTGGTACTTAGCTGAGAGAAGGCACTGATGCCAGAAAATATTTCAACATTGAAAATAACTACATTTCTGTACAAACTTGAATGGGACCCAAGGGTGCAAAACATCAGATTCTTGTTTTCACTATGTGACTTGTGGAATATGAGAAAAGGGATATCAACAAAGGATGAGAGTAGTTTTATATTTATAAATTAACCTTTCCTTTTATTTGGAATGATGTAGTGTTAGGCAAGATTCATTATGAATCTTCTCTGGTTATTCAACTCTTGGTGGTTATTATAGATTGCTTCTTAAAGATCAGGAGCTTTTGCTCTACAGACTTTTTTTATTGCTACAATGCCTGTACCCTCGTGAATACAAGTGGCTAGATTGATTATATGCCACGATGTAAGCAGGGAAATAAGAGATTTTTATTTCATATCTGGAGACAGGATGATTTTTGATGCAGTTGTGGAGTATTCAACAAGAATGTCAGCATTTTAAATTGAAAGGTATGTTATCTTAGAGTGCTGTTACAGCTGGAAGAGCCAAGTTTTCTCAGGTTCTTTTTGCCAGAGAAGGAAGGGACAGTAGATTTTTTTTCTTCTTTCTCCAGAGTGGGGGTAAAACCACCATTCCTTCATAACTCCCTAGGTGACCTTATCAGATTCTGCTGTTTTGTTCATCAATTAGCCTTGTCCACCACCACAGTGGAGGAATGGCAATGTAACCACAGAAGCACTTCCCTTTGCAACTTTCTGAAATACCATTCTAGTGGAGACTTGCAGAGTGGTTCTGCCCATCTGTATGCCCACGTAGTATATACAGAATATATAGCTGGAGGTCAGGGGTGTGCACCATCGTTCACTGATCTCTGTCATGCATTAGGTGTGCTGTGGCAGCTGGCTTCCCTGCAGGAAGGGGTTTTATGAATCAGTGTTGCTGTAAAATTATGACGATTAGAAGAATACAAGGAATACTTTGTTGATGGTTTGGTGGGGTTTTGTTGATTTTGTTTGTTTGGTTGGTTTTTTAACAGGTTGAGGACAATAACTCCAAAAACTTAAGAAATCTTTAATGAAGAGATTTGAGTGATGTCTGACTGAAAAAAAAAAAAGCTGGCACAAGACTCGTGGGAAAAGTCATGCCTACTGTGTTTAATAATGATTCACCCAGTATTTGCCTTTCTTGGTGATAATCATGAAATTGCTCCCAATAAAAGGTAGTTTCCATCTGGGAAAGAGCAATAAAACTTTTGTACATTTACAGTATATCAGCAAAGAAGCATATCTAGTTACAAGAAAAACTTAGTCCAGTTCTGTGATACAAACAGTATGCATGTAAAGAATACGGACCTCTCTGCGCTCACAGGGACTTCAGATGCATTTCTGGGTAAGGGCTGGCATTTTCATGGAAATGGCAACTTTTCAGTGTCAGACTGGCAAAGGGCTGGTAAGAGGAGAAGCCCTTTTGATGCGTTTCTCCAAACAGATGTTTAAGAACACATTTCAAAGGCATCTGCATCTCCATGGCATTCTGAGTTTGTGCTGGTTCATGGCTGTTCTGCCTGCTGGTTAGAAGGAGGCTGGCAAGGCAGATAAATACAACATTTGGCTTACCCAGTCTTCTATTTTTCTTCACCTTGTAGTTTATTAAACATTTCTCTGATCTTGAGAAGATTCAGGACAAGGGATTTTAAATGTTGCAGTCCTCATTCTATTGGGTTAAGTGGCCCAGTGCATATTTCTGCAATGGCTTTGATATGCCATCCTTTAAAAGCCTGCATATACATATCTTTCTTGTCTGTACCTTCACATAGGTGCTGCTTCTTCCACTTTGGGAATTTATGCAAAAACGTAAGCCAGCTTTCTTGCTTTCTCTATTCTTGTAAGCAGAGTTTTTGATAGCATATAATATTAAATCCCCTGCTATTAAGCTGATACTCATGGATTCTGAAGAGGTGCAATATTTGTTGTGCCCATAATTCAATAAAGGTATTTTATCTTCTTGTCTGGTATAGATCTATAAAACACCAAAACTGCTAATATGTGAGTCATGGTCTGTTTTATATAAATTGTCCCCGGTATAGCAACTTTTATTCTGTGGCAATGTTAGCTATCAGTCCAAAGTTTGTTCATGATTTGAAGTGAGTGGCTCTGTATAGGACCTCCAACAAATGTCCATGGAGTCAGGGTGAAAACTCTTTGGATTATAGTGATTTTATTTAGTCTAAAATTGAGACCATTATTAAACTTGATTGACACTCAGCAGACCATTTACGGCTGTTCGGTCCTTCTGATTTCAATGTATTTATGTGATGATGTGTTCCCCTTGAGACCCCCACGTTAACCTAGAAACCATGTTTACAGATTGTAATCCTTTGTGCTCTACAGGTTTGAGTAATCAGATTACAATACACCAACTTTAAAAGAGACTTCTGGTTTAAACCTGAACAAATGTCAGGCAAGAATTCAAGACCAAATCGCTATCAATATTTTTCCACTGACTTGTTGAACAGTTGTTATTGACTATGGTGATCACAAGGTGAATAGACCTCAAGAAGAACTTTACAGCCTGTAAAGGTTGTCTGTTAAAGTGTATTTTTTTTCTGTTTGTTTCCCATACACTCTGATGTAGAAGTGCTGTTTGGGAACACTCTAATTGTTGTAGGGTCCTTGAAGTTGTAGGTTGTGAGGGATGCATAGGAAAAGGTTCCCAAAGAATGGATTACAAAGAACATCCAACACTGTGAATGTTTAGGTGATGAACTATTTAGAAAGATGTTAATAGTGAGACAAGAATCTTCCCTCCACTGCCCTTCCTGTTCCAAACAGAAGTAGGATATCCAGAATTTTTAAAACCTTGATAGAACTGGTGCCACACTGCAGATGACTTTTTATTAATAATGACAGTAGGGACAGGGTCCTAGTCCTTTAGGATTTATACTATAAATTTCTAACTGCTGGGGGGGAAAAAAAAAACAAAGAAAGAATCCCAAACCCCAAAATTTCTGTTCATATTTGAGAAAGCGTGTACAAAAAATACTATTTAGTACTGATTATTTGAACACACATTTTTTTGTTAAGGGTCCGTGAGAAACATAAAGCAGCTTTCTGTGGTTTCACAACTGAAATTGTAGCCCTTTGGGCCTACTGGCTTGTACATAGCCCTTGCAGTTGCTTTCACTGCGAGTACAGAGGCTGAGGAATACCGGTTTCCTTTACTACAGCTCAGTCTTTCTCATTACAATATGAGACATTTTCAGGCTGTTATGCAGAAGAAATTCAGGGACTTTTACCCATGAGTAGCTTTAGAATGATGTTCCATTTTTCAGAAATTAGTTTCTCATCAACTCTATTAATTATTAATTATTATATTTTACAACAGCTGTAGTTTTCCAAGTTAGCATTAAAATGATCCTTACCTTGTCTTTCTACAGTTTTGTTCAGCTGATTAACTCCAACTGGTTTATTGCTATGCCATCTATTTAAATTAACAATCTGCAAAGAAAGCCGATAAAATGCTTCACACGTCCCATTACTGGGGTAGTAATAGTTACTCAGTTAGGCACAGCTACTTCAGTTTCCAATCTGTTCTTTAATGATCAACAGAACACATTAATTTAAAGTATTATTAACCAACAGATTTATTTAAAGAGATGTATTTTAGCAAATAGAAACAACATTAATGGTGAGAAAAACATGGTGTTTTTTCTTACTAAGCATCTGCACTACAACTGCTATCATATCTATGAAGCAGCACAGTTCTACAAACCTTCTAATTGTGATCTCTAGTTGCAAAAGTATAGCCTGATTGATTGTCCATCGACTTTCAGAGGTGATGAACATCTGTGTGAGGTGAGGAACATCTCTGACACTTTTTTTTTCATATGGTTGGGTGTGTATGGTGGGGAGAGTTGAGGGCGGGGACATCTTGCTATAAAGTTTATCTAGCATGTGATATGTTTGGGGAACTTCTGGAAATCTTTAACAGTTATTTAAGCAGCTGCTCAGTTAGCAATCTGATAAGAGTATTTGGCATAGGAAACATAGTTCAGAACAGGACATTAGAAAGACAGTTTGATGACATATAACACATCCTGTTCTTAAGCTTTAATATCTTTTACACGCTCGAGAAAAATAAAATGGAACATACTGTGAAATCTCTGACAATCTTTCAGTCTCAGGAGCACTACTACAAGAGTTGCATTTATACCTCAATACACTTCCAGTACAGTCAGTGCTGCATTAGCAAAATGGCAGCTCTGACCTGGAGAAATGTTCTGTCTCTAAAATGCGAAAAGCATGACTCATTAATAATTTTAACATTTAAAAAGTGAAACTCCACTCCTTACCACTCTGTCGATGCTGCAAACATAGGAAATCAAATGTGTTGGTACTTCCTACATATGTGCTTGAAAGATTCTGAAGCTGAGTGCTTCTATGAAGGTTGATTAAGCATCATACTAATTCTGCACAATCAGCATGTTATACAGTTTTTGTAGGTGAGTAAGCCAAAGCATGGAGAATCTGCTTTGCCAGACATTACACAACTAAGTTAATACCCTTGAAAAAAACGGAAAAAGAGTAAAGTAAGGGAAAAGGATGTGGAAGTGTGAAATTAAAAAAAAAAAAAAAAAATTATTTTGCCTCAGCAACTGATAACTGCAAAAAAATTTGTGGTTTATTGAAATTAAAATGAAAGATAATTAAATTTTGCTATGAAATGAAAGGAAAAAAAGTTCAAACTCATTTGAAAAGACAGATATAAAATTTTCTTTTGAGCTTATCTCCCTGTTGTATCCTTGCAGATGTATTTTCAAAGTACATTCCTTTCATCAACATCCCATAATACTTTAACTATAAAATGATTGGTAGTGTTATTATTCACAATTTAAACAAAACTGTACTTGTCAAAATAAAGGAACAAAGTACACTCTGTGATGCAGTATAATTGACTTTTTTAATCCTGTTTGTTTATTCACAGACTAATTGCAAAAATTGATAATCCGTATGAGGTCACCTAGGTCCATGCAAATGAGTTTTTACTGTATGTTCTGATATTGTAAATATTTATTTAGCTGTCTAAGTTATTGGAACTAACCACTAAAATTTTTCTGTAAAGGACAGGTTTCTCTGTAAGAGCTTCCTGAAGGGGAAAAGACAGTAAGAGAAAAGTTATCTGTAGAAAGGTTATTTTATGTTAATATACAATCTTATGCATATTTTGCAAAGTATAATAATATATGTATAATAATATATGATTGCATACTATCCTTCACATATATCATGGTCTAATATGCTATGATATAACCAGTCTTATTTGCTATGTTCAAAGTGTGAATTGTTAATTCCAAACCAGATTGCAGTCACCTTGGAGTTTGTGGGGAAATGTATGAAAATACATTTTAGCATACCTCTATATTTTCCACTGGCTCCCTTATTAGGTGTTAGACAACCATTTTTGCAATGGACCGAGGTAGATAAAATCTTAAACACTGAGGAATGTAACCTTTATATCACAAAGTTGCTTCAAGTGCCATATATATTTGAACATAAACTGATTACATCAGATAGTATTATTTTTAATAATAAATAATGACTTACAAAAGCCATTAAGCTTTTGTCATGCTTTTTGTCCTCATATGCATGTTGGCAGTTTGGAGTTCTATAGGAGATTTAGAAATATCAAGACTTCTTTAACCTGTCTGATAATTACCTTTTAACATTTTTGTTACAAATGTACAAGGTGAGTCATGCTATGTATTTTATATTAAAAAATGTCAATAAATGTTAAATGCTTATTCTCTCTGAAATATTTCAGGCTTCATTAAGCGTAAAAATGCAGAATTAAGTGGTCTCAGACTTACGTTTTTCTCTATATAGACTCAAAAATGAATTCTTGAAGGAACTACTGTTTTCCTGTTAAAAAGAGGTGTCATATTTTTGTTTAGGAGAGTTGCAGTCTCTGTTTATTAAATATCAGATGAAGCTGTAAAAATCAACCAGACAGTACAACTGTTCAGAAATTATGTTGAATAAAAAGAGGAGTAAAACGTGATAATAGGAATGTAGTTCCTCTGATGTTCTGTTGGAAAATTCAGGTTTCTGAATCTACATATTTGTAATAAAATGCAGACATTAACAATTGTATGCTTCTGCAAATAACAACTGCAGATATTAACCAGACTGAGAGTACAGTACACAAAAAGGTACATGTTCTGCTTCAAAATCAGTTCTATCTGCAAATATTTTACTGTAAGTATTTTAAAGATTGAGTTTAAGTTAATTTTAAGATTAAGTTTATAAAAGGGCTTTCACTGCATCTGTGTTAAAATATCACATCTGCATGTACATATGGGGAATATCTGCATTCACAGACATTAGTGTTCTCTCATTCTGTGAAGGAACAGCTGTAAATAGATATTTTTAAGATCTTCCCTTTAGTATCAAAGAGACTAAGTGTGTGTAAACCCAGATTTGCTCAAGGATAGGCACATTAACAATTATGAAAATGCTATAATTTGTGATTATGTTCCTTAACCTCTAAATATTGTGGAATTGTTTATGGTTAGTTTTTGGTCTTATCTGTTGATAATGGCCATTCCCTCCTTCGCCTTGGCCACCAAGATGTTTTTTTAGGACCAAGCATGTACCATGTTTGCTAGTTTTAATACTTCAAAATGTGAGATGTAAGGTTCTTGACATTTAAATCATGTACTTAATTTGTATTGTTGACTGCCTTTAACAAAAATTACTTATTTTACTTTTTTGTTTGTTTGGTTCTGGATTTTTGGTTTTTTTATATTTTTGAACCACAAGTAGACCAGATACACCAACCTTTTTCAGAAGTAATTTGCTGTATGCTGTCTAGTCCCAAAAAGGCATGGAATTTATACTATCAGAAGTGATGTCATGCCTCTTGATTGTGCAACCTAATATAAAGCAACACTACTATCATATTTACAACAGTATAAGCTTGATACACAAACAGAAATGCAGTTCTTCTCAAAGAGGATCAGGCAGGGCTGAAAAACACATTGGAAAGAAACTTTCTGCTAAAATCTGCTGGAGAGAAGGGGGAAAAAATGAGTAAATAGGGATTAGCAACTTGATGAGACACTTCTTTTGCAGGAGGAGTGAAGTCATCACCTTACATGTTTCTTCTGCTCATTTTGTTGTCTTTCCTGGGATAGATTTTAACTTTTTCATCTTGAGGTACCATAAAATGATAGTTGCAAAGATGACACTGAAGGCATTTATTTTGCCATCTCAGTAATATTGCGATATGTTACCTTTGATTTATTCCCAGTTGAAGACACCTCTTTAACTGAGGTCTGATATTTGTGTTGATTTTTACTTTTCATCTTTGGGATTCATGTTCTACTTGACCAGACATGAGTTTTGTTGGCTGTCCTTACTGCTCATTGTTTCCTTTCAGAGATAGCAAGTTCTTTGAGTATAGTCTTAGGGTTGTATGTCGACATTTTCTTCTCTCAAGTCCAGATGCAACAGCAATGGTTTCCTTTCTGAGGTTTCTGAAGTTAAATTCTTGAAATGTGATAGTGCATAGACTTAAAATCCTCATCCCTGCTGTTTCATGATTCAGCAATGTCTTAGGTCTGGCATAAAGACTGTTGCTCCCCATGTGTGAAGATCAGAGTCCAGACTCATTTCTAGCATAGAATCCATTCTGTGAATCCTACTTGCAAATTGCAGAGTGCAAGTTGCTTGTTTACGGATATGCTTTGTTACATGAATTATTTTACATGTATAGTCTTGGAGAGTAAACTGTTTGTTCAGGTATTCACTCTGTGCTGTTCATTCCTCATGCTGAGTGAGGGGCAACCTCAGCTGCTGAGACCTCAGTTTGCTTCCTGACCGAATGACTGAAACTTTCAAAATGCAATCAGAAATGAATAATATATGGAGAATGCTCATATTTTGCACATGAATAGCCTGGTTTACGTCAAGTATTGGAATTCAGATTGCTCTTTGTGTTTTAGAGTATCTCTAGGAATGGCCTGAGAACAAGAACTCTCATGGTGCATTATTCCAAGAATTGATGTCACATCGCTGTTAAGTCCACTCTCTGCCACACCTTTCAAGGTCTTAGAACTTTTAATGGACTCTTCTTTGTTGCCATTGGTGATTCATATCATATCATCCATCTCTCAATCCAGTGAATGAAATTGCCTTCAGTTTTGTTTCATAGTAGGAGATGGCAGTATTGCTCCATCACTACAGGAATATAGGATGGTGATGGCAACATCAGAGATCAGGTGTCATCATGACTCTTTTGACTGGTGAGGTCAAATTGGTATGTTGAGTTGCCTTCTAGCAAAGAGCTCTTTTGCATGACCTCAAGGGAGAAATCTGGGTGATAAAACAGCAGCGATTAATTGAATTTTTCTACACCTTAAAACAGATATATGTATATGTACAAATAAAGAATCATGTATACGTAAATAGGTAAACAAATACACATGCACATACATATATATGTGTGTGTGTGTGTGTGTGTGTTTGTCATAGTGGAGAAGATTAAGAGGCACCTATTGCCCAGCCTTCACAAGTAATTTGAAGTTCTTTATCCTCTGTGTAAACATCTTAAATACACTCTCATAAGTCCAGTGTTTTTTCTCTCAGTGTCCATTCATGACAGTCATCGTAATGGGCTTCTGGGGTTATGAAGCTAGCAAGGCATGCAAACAAAGGTAGAGAGTGCCTTCCCTAAAGTTGCTACAGTGTGAAGATGTTTCTTAGGATGATATAGTTCCTGGTGCCTTTATTATAGGCTAATATTTTAGGGGTCTGAGCTGACCTTCAAGAAGCTGTCCTAGACATGCTTTGTCCACTGTAAGTTTTCGACTGGTTTGTCTTGGAATGAGTTCTCCTGGCCAATTGCTATGGCTTAAATCTGCAGCAGAAGCTTGTAGCAAGTTAGACAATTTGTCAACCAGCTTGGACCTAGGCACGTACTTCTGCATGGCCAGAAATCCACCTTGAGAAAATGAGAGGTAAATGCATGACGAGAATCATATTCTCACTGTCTCTCAGAGAAGAAGCAACTGCTAAGTGACATAGAAAAGAGAAACAGAGGTTTCAAAATTCTGGCTCAGTAGTGTAGCCTTTGCTTTCAGAAGCTGGGTATAATGTCTATAGAAGTTGATTCATCTTTCCTGAAGATTTCACCCTCTCAGCTGAAGGAAGTAACTTTCCCCTGCTTGTTCCACATTTTTTGACACTGAGATGTTTTATGTTAAAAAAGGTCACTGAGTCTACCCAGAAGCATCTGCATGCCACATGGGATTCCTGTGGCCTTACCATTTCTCTTTATGAAGAACTCTACATGATGCTTTACATTATATGTATTTGTGTATGCACAGTGCCAAATAAAACCTTTAATTATATCAGCATAAAGAGGGATACAACAGCTATCAAACATCAAAAGTTTTTACCATCATGTGCATTCCTCTCATAGATATCTGTTGACTTCTTGGACTGTTTTTCCTTAGTACAATATATCTATATTCCGTATGCAAATTCCACTGTGAGTGATTTGCCTGTTTTGTAAGCTAGACTGCACCTGTAACATGTGGGATTGAGTTAAAAATGACAAGCAGACAAGCACAAGGCACATTATCTTGACAAACTCAGCCTCCGAAAATTAGCCTCTGCCTGAATTATTAAAATAACAAGGAGTATTTCACTCAGCTGTGGAGAAATGCTCCTAATTGTCCACTTTAACCAACTTCTTTCAGACTTCACGATCGGTCAATTTACAGTAGCGGCTTGCAAATTCCTGAACTCCCATTAGAGAAAAGTGCAACAGCAGTCCAACACACCCTCATTTATTTTAATAACCTGCCAAGCAGACATGAAAATGTTAAAGTTGGAAGGCTGTAACATGACAGGAACCTGACTTGTCACAGCCACATTATAATCTAGTTAAACTACTTTCTTTCTGCCTTTCATGTCTTTTCAGGTAAGTAGAAAACTAATTGTCAAATTACTAATTTTGTTGGCATTAATATCAGTACTAGGGCTAGAGAAGCATGAAGGCTTGTGGTTTTTCTTCATATTGTGCTTGGATGCTGGAAAGCATTCTGAAAATATAGAAGGATAAAATCAGAGCCCAGTCTTTTATCAACACTGACCTATTTATTTTAAGAGGCATTAAAGCTATATAAACAGGCTAGTTAAAGTCTCTGGGTTCTTTTATTAT
This sequence comes from Oxyruncus cristatus, assembly GCA_013399855.1. Lineage (NCBI taxonomy): Eukaryota > Metazoa > Chordata > Aves > Passeriformes > Cotingidae > Oxyruncus > Oxyruncus cristatus. Next base: position 2,092,409 of record VXAY01004421.1, on the reverse strand, counting down.
TATTTAATGCCTGGAAATCTTGTTTACTTCAATCGTGTTTCCTTTGTGCATAATAGTGTACCTGATGTAACAGGGCCAGTATTCACATCTAAAGTATTAATGGCAAAGTCTGATTTTGTAGGAGACTACAAGGAATTGCACTACCAAGAAAAAAATCTGCAACGATGTCAGGGTCACAGTTTCTTTCAAAATGAAGTGTAAGTAGGTCATGCTTCAGCTGCAGGCAGGGTCAAGAACATTACTGCAAAAAGTGCTTGGGATGGTTGAGGAGCGTGTTGAGAGAGCTGGGGACAGCTCAGGTGACTGGAAGGAGGATCTCATTGCGGCGAACACGGAGATACGAATCCAGCTACAGACAAGCTGCTAGACCCTTATACTTACAAGGGTTTGCTTGCCCTACATGGCCTGAAGGTTTCCAGGTGTTTTCTCAAGGCAGGACTGAATCTGTTACTTATGTCTTCAATACTTTTTCTGTTTGTTTGTTGTTTTTTGGGGTGGGGTGAGGGTGGGGTGGTGTTTTTTGCTTGCTTGTTTTTCTTGCCCATTTGATGATGACCTTTCTGGGGACTAGGGCTTGGCTTCATAAGTGTTTGCACAGATTTTACTGTCCATCATGGCACAGACAGCTTACTGTGAGTAATAAGCCTTCCACAAAGAAGACTGAGACACCTTTAATAAAAGCTTTTCCTACCAAGTACTTAGCTTTGCCTCTATTTGGGTGCATTATTGACTCTGGGTTTGCAGGGAGGTGAGTGTTCAGATCCTATTTCTAGAATCTATTTCTATTCATGTAACTATTTTTGGATAGAATTTGGGATAGAATTTGTTTCCTATTGTCTTTTACTTGCTCTTTTTTTTCCCCTCTGCTGAAAAGACACACGCAGAAGCCCCTTCCCATAGCTCACTCCATCAGTTCTTTCCCATCTGGAACCCGAAAATGTAGCATCTTAAGACAAAACTCTTGATGTTAATGACAGGATTAGTAAGAGTGATTGCACTTGAGTGAGTCCTGATGGCTTTGTAAACATAATCTTCTGGAGAGTATGAACCTAGGCAAATCCATAACAGCACCAAGCAACAGTAGCTCTGTATGGGACCAAAAAATCAAACTCTGAAAGATTCTCTATTCCTCTGTCTGTCTTTATCCCCTCCTCTTTTCTCACCACTCTCACCATACTTCGTGCAAAATGGGTCGGCAAGGTTTGGACTATGAAACAAATGCTTGCAAAGTGGCATTACTGCAATGAGCAGGAAGAAAAGAAAGAGAGGAGGAGGAAAGTAGGTGTGGTCAAGCACAAGCAGGGACAAGCAAGCAAAGAAGTACAGTTGGCTTTTCAGTTCCCTGAAGATAATAAGGATCATGTGCAAACTTGAGACAGTAAATGAGGCAGCTAAGGGTATAAGAGCAATCACACAGCCATGAGACTGGGTCTTACAACTAACTGATTTTCTGGTGGTACCGTCAGAACAGGGAAAGTTTCTGTAGTCCCCTGAGAACTGGGTCACCTGAGAGCAGCTGCTACAAGGCTTCACTCAGAATGAAATGTAGCTACTTTATGAGATGTTAAACTCTCTTTTGAGAAGGCACACTGATTCCCAGAATGACTAATAGATTGGGTTGGATCAAAATTTTACTGAATGTTTTTCCTCCCTAGATAAAGATTTTTGAATAATCAGAAATTAATCAAAATAATAATTTTTTTTTTCAGTGACACCGCCTTTGCGTTCACATGTGTGTATGTGTGACATGTTCTCTCCTGTACCTAGTTCTTCCTGTCAGCACTCTACAAAGTACTTATAAATGTGCTTTTTACTTTTCCCATTGTCTGTTTTAAAAATGTCTCCATTTTGGGAGACAAGAAGACAGCCGTGAATGTTTAACTTGCCATTAGCATCTATATTTTATGTTTGAAACATTTAAAAGCTTCTGTTTTAAATAAACACATCCCCAAACAGCTGTGCAATGCATGACACAGAACAATTGAGTAAGCATCAAAGTGCTTAATAGATAAAACAGTGCTGGATGTGGTAAAATAAACAGGACCTAATCACTTTATAACTTGAGTAAATAAATACAGCTTTAATTCAGATACAGTTTTGCCTTTAGGTTGCTCTGTTCTCTTAACACCTATCTGTCAGCAGTAATACCATGTAAATGAGCCACTCTGAGCCTTTCCCCTTGCATCTTGTTTAATCCTTTTCCATTCTTCTAATCATCCTACACACAGAGGCCAATATCTATTTTCATCTGGCAAGATAGGATCTCCTAAGGAATTAAAGACTGTTTCCACTTAGCTCCACAGTAGGCAAAGGCTGGGCTGTGATCTAGGGCTTTAGGGACTTCTCATAATGTGCTGGTGCTCGCTAGATCGAAGAATTGAGTTCTGGCTACTGGATTTTTAATCCTCCTGTGGCTGATGTTGGGCGCTCCAGTGATTTAAGATCTTTGATTACTCAGAGCTTGGCCCTTTGATTGAGTGAACTTCTGAAGCCAGCGTGTGACTGATTTCAAGTTAGTGGTTTTAAGTAACTACTGGAAAAAACAGATAGGAAAAGCCCTGTGATTAAGATTCACCATCTCTCTTTTTAATTGAGTTTCTGAAGCTATCTGATGCTTTAGTCTCTATACACAAAAGAAAAACTGTATAGATCAGTATTTGTTCTAATGAAGAACTCAAGTGTCACTGTGTCTGTGCTTGTTTGCAGTGACATGTCTGTTAAAACTGTAGACAATAAAGAATGTATTTTAGAAACATACTTCTCACAGGACATATATTAGAAGTATCAGCAAATAAAGCCTCTGTGTAAGTAGTTGACACCATTTCAGTTTGCAATACATTTTCAGATGCCATATATTTGCCAACTGAAGAACTGTACGTACATAATGGCAGGTAGGGGTCATGGAAATCTGTTTATGTTGGCAATTTGAAGTATTAGCAGTTTGTGAAACTTTGGAGTGACCTCACATATTTCTTTAATGATAAAGCTAGGGCTTACGAAGTAGGACAGTGAGTGGGAATTGAACAGCTTTGCTATCTGGGAGCTGAGTTTTCCTTTTCCTGTCTTGCTGCTTAATTGTCAGGTTCACAAAACACTGCAGAAGGATGTTTCTTTTTGCTTAGTGAGTCAGACATAGGTTATTAACTATGTTTCGGGACAACCACAACAGTTATAGATATCATTCCTATTCACTGGATATGTAATTTAGTTCTGTTTCTTAGACCTGTCTGCAAAGACAATAGTGCCAGAATCGTTGCCTTACAGCAATTCAGACATTTAAGGTATGCACCAAGAAAAGCTGGTTGTTTTAAAAAAGTATAAATGGCACTGCAACTCTTTACTGACCTTGTAGATAAAAGGGGCTTTTATATAGTTATATAGGACATTTTGTATGTTTTATATATATATTTCTATCTGTAAACCACCCATGTGTGCACATCCCCTCACTCCCATATATGTGTTCATATGAATGTTGTAGCTTCAGGAACTATGACAATCATTATCATTTCTCCTTTAGTGAAATAAACTCTTGCTTGTCTTCTCCAGTGAGAGTTTCTTGTGCATTCCCTTCACGCAGATGCCTGTTTGGAACCAAGTGTCAGGTTTTCCTCCATGTTTCGCTCCCTTGTTGCTTTTGCTTTGTATAGTATCTGTTAGCTCACTGTTTGGGGTGCCTGTCTCACAGGAGTCTTATGTCTTTCCCACAACTGTCTTTCACAAGCTAAGGTTTGCAATCCTCCCAGATTTCAGCTTTTGCATTGGAGCTGCACTGACTGGAAAATGGAAGTGTTTGATGCTGATACCCTTTTGTTCTTTGTGAACATCCCCTGTAATCTTCTCAAGCAGGCTTTAGGGAATGCACAACTTTGCTTTTGCACTTGAAACTGAGCTTAGTGAATATGCTAATAAACTGTACATATAAATTTGGGAATCTCATTCATATAGTGTAGACCATTCTTCTGCATTTCCGATGGGCACACACTTGGTCATTTGGGCATGCTTTTATGTGTGCACACGATGTGACAAATCTGCATAACCAAATATTGGGCAGTATAACACTCCCTGTATAATCATTCATTAATTTTATTAAAGGTGAGCTGGGACTGGAATGGGGATTAATTAGAAAAAGTAAAAAGCATAATTAGTAACATACTTTTCCTCTCATAGATTTCTTTTTCTCTGAATTCTTTTTCCTGGTGCCCTAATTATTTCCCATCTTTTAAAATTCACTTTAATTTCAATTTAACTCTCCCTGGGCATGCAAAATTGACAAGTGTTTCTTTCTCAAAGATTGATTGACAGCAGTTTCGAAACTGTCACAGTGCTAATTAAAACCTTGAATCTGTGTCTTTATGAAGCCTGGAACACTCTGCAGTTCTGCAGGATCCTGGATCTTGTGTTTTGAATGAGGTTTTTTAACAGCTAATATGGAATCGTTATTACTTGGCTTTCCTCAGGCTTGATATCCAGCTCTCTATTTATCACTGCATTTAGAGCTTATGTTGACAACATGAGAAAGAGAAGCCCTCCCAGGCAATGACACCTGCTCTGTCTAGCTGATGTCACTTTACACTTTGCCTTTTCTGCTTGGCAGAGCTGGGCACAGTTACCCTTTACAAAAGTGCAGCACAGTTTGACTCACAGTCCTATGGATACCTTGGGAATTCATGATAGGAATACTGTGGTCATATTTTACCATCTCTGGACTGATTGACTTGACTGAAACTGTGTTGTCAGGAATCTTCTGCCTTACACATAAAGAAGAATATTGATAGCACAAGACAATGAGTGCTGTATGTGTCAGACTTCGGTCCTTCTTTCTAGCTTACAAACTTTCTGGGGGCCACAGTATTCCCAGAACCTTAAGAAAGGCATGGCTGGAAGCTAAGGTAAGTATCTACCCGAGCCACAATTGTAAGGGCAATGTAGAATAACAGTCCTTCCATTCTGTTGGTACATGGCTGTCTTCCTCTCTCTAACCCCATATTAGTCAGTTTTACAGTAAAGCGGAGAAAATTATGTGGAGGGTGAGGATTCAGCATTCCTTCCTTTGTGGAACATAATAGAAATGAGAAACTGCAAATCTCTGTGAGAAGACATCCTACAGCAAGCACGTTACCAGTCCTGGTCAGAACATGCAGAAAGGTCTTACTGCTTTTGATGTTACAATAGCACCGTGTTACTTCTCAGTAAGGATGGTTCACTTCGTACAATGAATACTTGGTGTGGCAGTAACGATTACATGAATAAATGAAATGAAACTGAAATGACGACTTCATGCTTTTAGAATTTGCTTAAATATGTTGCAGAGGCATCAGTATAATTAATCTGTATTATCAAATTTCGGCTTTTTTGTGGGGGATGTTTTTTTTTAATTGCCTGTCTGACTGTAGACAGGTGATGTATTTGCATTTTTTGCAGCCTCACACAATGCTTAAAAATAAGCTTATTTTCTCTTCCCAATGCTTGTTGAACAAGCATTCTGAAAGATTGTTGTATTTAAAGATTTTTTTTGACTTTTTAATACACAGTGATCAAAAGTGGAAAATATTACCCTTCTTTAATGTAAGTATGGTTGTACTGAAATGTGTGAAAACAGAAAGATTAACATTTTCTTTTTTTGAGTTAAGATGATATTGCTACAAGTAATAATTCTTGCTGAAACAAAATCAAAACTTAAACAGTTTGGCTAAAAGTTCTTTGCTCTCTCAGACACTCAATTTCATTAGCTTTAGAATTCTTGTAATTGTTAGTTCTCTCAGTCACCATGCTGCTTAGGCCCTGATATACAGCATAATCATCAGGATCACCTGCTGTTTTCATCCTCATCATCTTCCTCTGCTGAATCAAGGTCAGCAAGACCATCCAGAGGGAAGGACAGAAAAACAGGAAAGTGACAAGAGATAGCAGAGCTTGGTATGAATTGATTGGTGAAGGATGATTTCAAAAGATCTCAGCTGCTGTAAAACTGCCACTAAAAAAAACCCATCTTCTCCAGTTGATAAGGATGATCTGACTCCTGCCTCTCAATCCCCCACCCCATGCAAACTTGGTGTGTGTATTTAGAATGTATGTATTTCTTAAGTCCCTTCAAAATAATATCCTGTGTCACAGTAATTTTCATGGGAAAAATTGCTATCCATCAGTTTGTGAGCTGTTGTACCTTTTTGGAATACATCATAAGCATATCAGGGTATAGATAAGAGAGGTGAAAATGCATTCAGCTATGGAGGGCAAAAAGCAGATATCACTGATACATTTTTCCCTTCCCTATGCAAAAAACCTTTCTGGGCAAAATTATTATAAGGAGCCAACAGAGTTAATCTTAAGTAACTGATGTTGCCACATGTATTCAGTCTTGGATAGGGGGGCTATTGATTGAATTTCTGGTTTTAATATGAACATTTGCACAAGAAATTGTCCTGGTGATAGTAACTGCCTGCTGTGGCAGTGGTTGTACCTAATTGCAGACAAGAGATATCCATAGGTCCATTCTCAGGACCAAAACCTGCTAATTTGGGTCCTTTCTGCTCATAGAAGTGGAAAAGATTATGTGATTTTGACTCGTTTTTACATCAAAGAAGGATTTATCAGTCCTTGAACATCACATTTTCAAACAGAAAAATTGAAATTATTTAAATATAAAGATATTTCTTCCACCACTTTTAAGTTATTGTTAATACTTACAATAAAAGTTTCCTTTTTAAGAAGTGCTGGGCTCTGTATAACATGTATTTTAAATACTCTTGCCTACAAATGCTTATAAGGTAATTTTATGACAAGCACAATAGATTATAGCCAGCTAAATACAGCATTGTAAGGTGGTAGAACAGCATAATGATCTTGTTTTGCATGAAAAGCAATAATTTTAGTTGATCACACTCTGGGACAAATTATAGCTCAAAAAATGTATTAAATAAGACGGAATATGGTAATTTATTTTTTTTCTGAGCAGGACTTTCTTATCAGTGTGCAGACACTGGAGGATCCCTTCTCCTCTTGATGGGTATCAGAGTGCAAAAGGTCTAGCTGATAAAATTTTTTAATGATCTAAAGGTAACTTTGGGTTGTAAAGGATATCAGATATTGGAGGCTGAAAGAACTATTGCTCTCTGTATAGTAGCAGTGGCTTATCTTTCATACATTGAAAAAAGTGAGCGAAGTTTGAGGCACAATGACTGTTTATTTGACTTTGTAAATTTAGATCTAAGCAACAGGTAGAATGGAGAGAATAGAGACAGCAGTGAGAACCACTGTGTTTTTCATCTTTCCTCAATGAATTTCTTTCTGTTAGTGTTCTTGGACTGAAAAAAAAAAATTCTGACATTGTTATTAATCGTATTTATTATTACAGTGGTTAAGGGTCAGCCAGGTATTGATCCCCATTTTGCTAAGCCCTGTACAAACACAGAGTTGACAGCCTAAATAGACAAGTTGCAAATAATGTAGAGCATAAGTGGTGTAAGCTGGTCATAGCAGGACCCATCTTGTCAGTTCCACAGTTAATTTTAGCTGGAGATGAGTCATTCAAAAAGGAAGTTGGTCAGGGAATGATTAAAGAGCAGTAAAAGGAAGAACATGGAAAAAGTTAAGTATGTGCTGGCACCATAGAGCTGCTTATAAAGTAAAACCAACATTATTATTAAGAGACAATCATCTACTACATCTCTCCTCTGTGTCAGTCATGAGACTGACATCAAATCTATGTTCAGACAGACATCATCATTCACACATACATTTATTGAAAAAAACATACTTTTTGTCTTGTGTTGCCAGTGTGCAAGCAACTTGTTTTCACCCATCTGTGAACACGTTTGTTTTTCACAACATTATGTGGTAGCATAGAGAAGAGCTGAAGGGCACCTGAGGCTGATTCAAGCTTTTCAGCTCCTCTCCACCCTGTTCTTGTTTCCCGCAATATCAACATAAACCAGTTTCTAATTTTCCAGATCAGTTCTCATGTATCACTGGCACTCTTCTACCCCTTCAGACTAGGGCATGCTCAACCACCATTAAAAGTCTTCTTTGGTTCTGATGTGGCCAGGAATTGCGCGTGGTTGCAGAATCTTGTACTCTTCAGTCTTTGTGAAAGAACCACTGCTCCTACATGCAGCCTACTTCTTGGGAGCCCTCTGTCTAAGCAGTCCTACATGACATGGAGCCCTGCATCACTTATTGCTGAAAAGAGAGGAAATCCTTAAAGTTCCAGTGGCTGTCAGACACCTCTCATTGCTTGCACAGTTTTTCTAGTACCATTAGTGCGTTAGTGCACTGTAGCAGTTTGCCTGGACAGGTTGTGAAGTGCCCATCCAATGTGATTGGACAAGGCAATCTGATCTAGCTCTGATGTTAAGCGTGCCTTGAGCCATATGTTCAACTGTATGGTCTCCTGTGACCCCTCCTACCTAAATTACTCTGTGATGACCTGAATTACATTCAATACGTCAATAAAATCTCTGGGCAAAAGAAATTTGATCATCTTTTAAGTGTTTAGGGAGGGATGGAAAAGGTGAGGCCTGAGTTGCCTCAAAATGAAACCACATATCTTCCAAAGCTGCATTTGAAACAACTACAAACTACTCCAAAAAGTGTGTCACTAATGTCAGAGGCATTTTTGCATGGATTTACCATTTCTTGTTCGTAGAGTTTAAAACAGGTGGTGCACAGTTATTCATTAAAGATTATGTTTTATTTACGGACTTTGGTGGATTGAAAGAGTTCTCAACAGACCTTAAATTTACATGATTTATTTCATGGGACCTTTACTGCCACTTCTATATACCTCTTTCAGAGTTTCAGGAAAGATTTTTGAGGTTTTAGAGTTCTAACTTTCTAGGTACTAACAAGTAGTATTTCATCATGGAATCAACAGATCATCTGACAATGGATATAGATTTGTGAAAAAATCTGTCTTAATTCTTTCCTCTCCTGAATTAAATCAGAAGAACTTTTGTGATTTTAACTGAAATAGCTTCAGGTTCATGCACAGTGCAGCAAAGTTTGGTCATTTACTCAAAACTCTTCTCAATATTAACCTCTTTTCACCTGTCAAACCTGGTTTTCTAGTGTAAATACAAAATACCTTAGAATTTATTCTATGCTGTCAAACTATTAGCTGTTTTCTTGAATCTCATTATTGACCATAAGGAAACGCAAACTGGACACAGCATAAGTTTTAGAATCCTTATTCAGGCAAAAGGGAACACAGTTTCTGAATTATGGATCAGATTAATACAATTATACATATATATGTGTATCAGGTATATAACACATATAACATATGCATTCCCATCTTCTTTTTACTGTACCATGTTCAGTGTGCTTGAAACAGTAATTTCCTTGAGAAGAGTACTTGGTTTTCTCTGTGAGTATGTCATATTTAAACAGTATGGTAGATCCAAATTCTGCTAAAGTCAATTAAACTTGCCACATTCAGTGGTCTTTCATTCTATGTTAAGGTGATCTGTTGGCAATAACTTAAATTAAATCGCTGCTTGCTTTCAGTGATGCTATTGCTTATAGAGTAGGTGTACAATAAGTGCATCTTACTGTTGAGTGGCAACTCCTGCATGAGGAGTGTTGCCATCAGGTCAAGGGAGATGATTCTTCTCTTCTGGTCAGCACTCGTGAAGCAACACCTGGAGTGTTGGGTTCAGTTCTGGTCACCTCAGTAGAAGAGAGAAATGGATACACTGTGTCCAGCGAAGGTCCACTAGGATGAATAAGGGACTGGAACATTTGTCTTACAAGGAAGGACTTGGAGAGCTCGGGGCTGTTTACCCTGGAGAAGAAAAGCTCAGGGGAGATCTGATCAATGTGCATAAATACCTGAAGGGAGGGTGCAAAGAAGACAGAGCCAGGCTCTTTTCGGTGATGCCCAGTGAAAAAACCAGAAGCAATCGGCAGAAACTGAAACACAGGTTGTTCCATCTGACAGAAACACTTTTCTGCTTTGAGAGGCTACACAGAGATGATATGGAGTCTCCCACCTTGGAGATACTCAAAATTTGTCTGGATGTGGTCCTGAAAACTGGGTCTGTGTGGCCCTGCATGAGAAGAGAGTTGCACAAGGTGCTCTCTGGATGTCTCTTACAACCTTAACCATTCTACAGTTCTGTGACTTCTTTGAAAAAAACATGGAGATCAGGGAAGACCCCTACTGAATGGTTGTGCCATTAAGCTCCAAGAGCAGTGGTTACTTTACCATAGTCTACTGGGAGTTGAATGACAAGATCTGCAGAGGTTTGTTCTGGAACCTGTCCTTTTAAGCTCATCTATCAGTGACTTGGAGGAAGCAATGGAGTCCTTGCTTCTCAAGTTTGCAGATAGCACCAATTGTGATTAAGGCGAGGACTGCCACTCAGAGGCACCTGGACATGCTGAAAGAATGGATCAACAGAACCATTGCTCCTATCCTGAGAATCCTTTTCACATTGGACAATCCCAAATAAGCAAAATCCTTGTGAATAGGAGTTTACGAGACACTTGCCGATCTGCAAATTCTCTAATTTCTTGATACTTATTTGCACCATGAAAACAAACAAAATAAAAGTGTAAATTTTGTGTTTCTTTAAAAGTCGTGTATTATGCAAGTATTATCTATTGGATAGATCTCAGTGAAGAGTTTTCTGAACATCTACTAAAAAAGAAATCTTGTTTGGGTAAGATAAAACTATTTTCTTGAATAATGAGCTGAAGGCTCGAACCAAGGTAAAGGTAGTTACAAAAATGAGAGAACAACACCTTCACCAAATATTGTCTCTTACTGTCTATTAAGAAACATCACTTGATGTCAGCACTGATTGATTGGTTCAACAGCTGAAACTTAGTCTAAGCAAGGATCTTTTGGATTATCAGAGAGGGAAGCAGGTGACACAGGAGGAATGTACTCTTTTTCAGGATCTTTTGTAACTTTTTACAAAAAATCCGGCTGCAGAAACAGCATAGTGAGGGCAGAATAATTCTAAGGGCCAAGCTTCAACAAAGAAGGGCAGCATGTGGGATACAAATTTCTTTCAGTTTTATGAATAGAGAGGAATGGCATGTTGGATTTCTTTACAGATTTACAGAATTTCTATTCTTCTCCTTCATGAAGACATATTGAGTTATGCAAAAGGTATTGTTTAAAACACTAAGAAGTTCCAGATTTTTTGTTGAAACAAAATGTTAAAACAGAAATTTTCAAAGTTAGGTACCTGTTTCTTTGTTTGACCACCAAAATGAGTGCAATTGTTTTCCTATACATTAAACAAGTAGAACCTTAGAGCAGAATTTGGCTTCAAATGCATTTGTTAAAACAGGTAATTTTTGTTCGTCTTAGTGTACTTGGCATTTAGTAATTATACATTACTGATCTATGCAGCCAGTTTTCAAAACTGCTATTAATAATGAGAGGTCTTCATATGGAAGTATTTTTTGAAGAGAGCGTAGTTTTGCTCTTTTTAGCAAACTAGAGGTACATTCTGAATTTGCTTTCTTATCATGTCCATACTCTAGCTTTGTAATATGTTTCAAGTTCTTGTGGTTTTGGATATGGTAAGAAAAAATGTGTCACTTCTGGAGTATACAGTAGGTAGTTTACTTTGTAAAAAGCCAATAACTTGTTTTTTTCTTCTCCCTCCAAAATATAGGTGACAGGTTATTTATAAAAACACATTTTAGGCAAGTAATTCAAACCTCAAATTTCTATATTCCTTTAAGTGTCATTTTTTTTCCTAAAGGCTGTTATCAAAATAATCTAAATCACTTTCTATTAATCAAAGAATTACAGCACTTAAATTTGTAGTTGTCACTCACATAGTTTGTGCCTAAAGCATTTTGAAATTGTTTTGTGTGGTCTTTTCCATCACTCTGTTTTTTTTTCCTGAAACATTGTCAACATGCACAAAGAATGGGATCACAACTGTAATGAATTTCATTCCTTTGGGACTTATAAGGTGAGATGTAATCTGATCTCCAAGGGTTTTAACAAAAATAGTCGTTGTTTCAGAAATTCTGACATTAAGCACAGTCAACAACTACTCAGTAATGGAACATCTTTTCCAGCAAACTGGAAAACAAACCCAAGAGTTTCCTACTCATCTTAACAAAACCTAATGAATTATGTAAATTAGCATCTTCAAGAAGTAGTTTCTAGTTTTCATATTGACAGTTCAAAGACAGTTAATACCTCATCATTACTTTGGGCATTTTGTATTATAGCAAAATTCCTAAAATAACACCTGCATTATTGTTTTAGATTAAATTAGATTAGATTAGATTATTCATACTCTTATTACTAGGAATTATTTGTTCATGTTGTAGAAACTTGGAAAAGCAGACATTGCTATGCTAAAGAACACGTGATCTTCTTGCTGTATTTTTGTCTATAAATAACAGAGACTGAGAAGAAATAATAAATAGTTCAATGACTGATAGATCAGATCCATTTGAATCTTGGACAGTCATGCATAAAATAAATGTGAAAATAATATTTCTAGTACAGGCTACTACAAACAGTGTAGTAATTTTAAGTAGATTCATCATTTAACTGGACATTGTTGCGGTCCAACGTATTTATCTTTGGCTGTGTATGTTCTTAATTAGCTCAAATTCAACAAACAGAATTTATCTAAAGATTTGTGGGATAAATTACAAAACTTTGCACAGCATCTTAGACTTTCTGGGGTGATATTGACTTTTTATTACCTCTAATTAAGTTTATTAATTACAATGTAAAGGACAAAAGAGAGAAATATTAATCGTTATGTATTAATTGAATATTATCTTTAGAAAGTCTATTTTACAGTTTCACACTTTGTTTAGCTCACTGTAAGTTATGACAGTTAAAAGGGCCATCATTCATAATAAAATATTAATTATTCATCTTTAACACTTAGTGTAGCATGTTGATGTAGAGAACAATAAATATATGTAAATTACCCACTGAAGTTGACCACAACTTATGTAGTCACTCACACCCCATGTACTTATTAGTGACATGTAATCTCTTTAAATTATATCGAATGAATTTAAAAATTAGTCAATAAAGTCAACAGTGGTAGAAAAAGCCCAAGAATGAAATATGTTTAGAGCTGGACAAGCACATTGAAAGAAATAAATATATAAATGAAGGAAATAAATGTGTTCTTTTCTTGGTTTTATTCAAAGAACAGACAGAACTCTTGGGTAATTTTCTCCGCCTTTTTGACAGCCCTGACAGAAGTGAATGTTGTGGTTTGATGCCTTTTTTTTAATCAGTAGGACAGCAACTAAAAATTTTACCCATGACAGCCAAAGAGTCAGAACAAGACAAAAAAGGTAAATTTCCTCTGGTTACTTTTATAAAGTTACAGGCAACTCTGCAAATCCTTTAAAGCTTTATTTATTTTAGGATTTCCCAACTGTTTTCTTGATAATGTAATACGATTGTAGAATAAAGTAATGAAAACTAAATCTCTGGGATAATTTGTACTTTTCTTTTAATTCTGAGAATAAAAATATATAGCAACCAATAAATTACTTTGTTTAAATGGATATGTTTGGGAACTTTAGGCATATTAATTGGGGGAGAGGCAGTTCCACTCCTCAATTCTGACTCTGAGAGTCAACACAATCAAAATTTTAATAATAGCACCTTTAAAAAATATTTTAAATATTTTGTTTGCCATTTCTTTTTGGTTTAGCTCATTTGAATGTTTTTAACAAGATAATCTTGTTTTTTTCCTTGATTTCTCTTTTTTTCTTCTTTTATGATGCCTTTGATAACTCTGGATGCTATAACAGGGAGAGGGAAAGTGAGAAAGAGATAAAATGTGGAAGTGAAAACATTCTTTGAGGAAGATAACAGAATTTAGTAAACATTTGAATAAACTATTTAGTAGGTGGCTTGCATCATGTTATCTTCTTCCCACAGACAACCCTGGACTGTTCTAGTGTATTTTAAGGAAGATATCTGAAATCACACAAAGAATTGAGAGATCAATAGACTAGCTTAGTTGCTCAAGCAGTAAAAATCAATTTTGTGGTCTCTTGTTTTCTAAGCAAAGTTTGTGGAATTACACTGTAATTATGGACAAAGTATGCAAAAAATTAACTTCCATGAAGGAAAAAAAAAATGCAATTGTATATTTTTTCTTTAACAAACAGTACTAAATTCCATTCCTTAGTAACATTTTCAAATGAAAAAAGCTATCACTTAGTACAGTTAGCTATCCAGTAAATAAAATAATTTTCTTCTAATATATATTTCCATTATTATATAATGTTTATATAATAATATGTATTCATCCTCATCTTTTGGGTATAAAATGTATGAAAAAAATCATGTCTTCGATTACAGTATTTTGCCTGATTTGAAAGACCGACCTTTCTGTCATGAGCAGAACAGATCTGCTAAGGGTAGTGGCCAATTCATTCTTAATTTTTTGTCAGTAAATCAAGTCTGCTTCCATACCAGCAGCAATGAAAGAGAATGCACTATCACATGAAAAATCTGGATCTCAGACCTGTCGTGTTCAGTGAGAGGCTATTGAGTGACTGGGATCCAGGGAACAACTGACTACAGTGAGATTTGCGTCAAGAGCTCTTTTTATATTTCAAATCCGTTCTTTTTAGAAGCAACGTATAGAAAGGTTAAACATGCCTCATTCAACCTGGGCATGCATCATACGTATTTGTGCATGTGAGAAAAGAGCTGCCAGGTGACCAGTGTGGGTTTGAAGGATTCTGGATATTTTCATGGCAAACTCACATCACTTAGACAATCTCCTTACAGCAGACTACCTAGGAGATACAAGGTCTAGTCCTTAGGATGCATATATAAAAGGTGTGTTCCCTCCTCCTAAGATTATTTTACTGAATTGTTTTGTAACTTGGCATGCCCAAGAAGAGGAAAGACTGACTATTCTTACCTCTGTGAGAGATGAATACTGCATCTGCTAGGTGAAAGTTGGATATTGTATATATAGCACTATCACCATCTAACCATTATGATTTGTATGCACTCTGAGAATACAAAAATAATCAAACTGAGCCCTGTGAGGAGCTGCTGCAAAAGTCCTGTGTGTCATCAGAAAATGGGTACCTGTGTTCATGGTGGCAAAATAATTAGAGAACAATATTAGTATCACTGAAACCCTGAGGGACTTAGAGACTCGTAGAATGGTTTGATTTGGAAAAGACCTTAAATATCATCTGGTTCCAACCCCGCTGCCACAGGCAGGGATGCCACCCTCTAGATCAGGTTTCTCTAAGTCCCATCCAACCTGGCTTTGGGCCCTTCCAGTGAAATGTTTGTGATGCTTCTGTGTGTTCAGCTTTGGCATCAAAACTAGAAGGTGGCAGGTAAATTTAGTATTAAAATTTTAGAGTGTACAGTGCACTGAGAGTATTGAAACTATCACAAGAGTCATGTCACGCTTGCATTGCTGCTGCAAGGGTCAGGAAAAAGCTGTGGCCCTATGCAGGGGATGCAACTAGAAAATGAAGAGTCTAAAACCTCTGTTACAGTCATCTAATGCTATTTTGTTTCCTCCTGAGAAACTTCTATCCATATAACCTGAAGGAAGAAAAAGTGCAGCAGTGGATAAGATCATAGTTTACACTAAACATTTCACATATTTAAAGGAGTGAACCCTAGCCATCATCATGTTTAAAAAGTCTTAGTAGGCTTGTATCTTGTGTTTTTAGAACTCACTCTGCTTAAATTAAACCCCAATAGGTTTTAATCCAAACAGGATTTTAACAGAATGAAAGATTCACAAGTAGTATTTTTTAGCATTTAGAATTCAAGTAGCCAGCTTGAGCCAATACATCAATGAAAAAGAAAAGCCAAGCTTGCCTTTTAGAGTCTTCAAACAAAAAGACTTATTTTGATTGTAACAAAAACACCCATAAATCTATGCACATATATATTGATCTTTCTTTCCTCTTAAAAATGATTCTGTCCCAGTAAGTTGGCATATTTCATAAACAAACCAACAAATTATTGATCCATCATATACTCTAAAAATCCTGTGAAGGATCTAGGTTGCTTCTAAGTTCATGCTGTACCTAAGGGAATGAGAAACTCCAAAATGAAAAATAGATGTTTAAAAAGTGACACAAATATTAGAAGATGTATAGCTACTTTAGCTTCTTCTTAACCTTTCATTGTAATTCATTCTGTGTTCATTAAAAATATTCTTTATGAGTTAATAGATTATTTAATTTGGTAATGTGATTCTTTGTGGTGACTATTAGTTATTACATTAATTATGGATCCCTGCATATATCCCTGTTCCTTTTTGGCAAATGCTATAACACCATATATTTTCTTAAGCAGGAATCACACAAAATTAAGACTGCCTGGCATTTGATTGCTGAAAACAATGTTACATTCATTTTGGATTAGAGATAGATTCCAGTCACATGTGCTTTTGAAAAGGAAATAATGAAGTAGGTTGCAGATGTTTATTGGTGCTAAGTTAATGAACAAGGCTATGAAAAATTAGAGCCAGGTATATTTTCAGTTATTCAACCTATCTTCCTTACGTTGTTGTGAGCAGCTGACGTGACACACAGAAACACCAGGAGCTTAATCAGGAATTACTTCCTGGCAAGGGATGGCAGCAGGCCTTTCAGAAAGGAAAACAAATTCATGATATTAGTTAGTGGTAAAATAAACCATTATTAGCCACTGTTTATTCAGTCACTGATCTATTAACCACAAAGATGCAATTCTGCATTAAAGTGTAATAAACAGCATGGCTGCACAAACTAGGACTATTTTTGCAAAACACTTACCTTGAAGTAGTTGGAATTCCTGTGCTTATGCAGTTACCAGAAAATAAGGCTTGGATACATAAGTGCAAAACTGTGGTCTGAAAGAATTGTCCCTCTCAGCAGCTGCCTAATACTGGTGATGTTTTCGATTTTGATCTGAAAGGTCCCAAAAGGCACACCTGAAAGAAACACGGGAAAGATGTTTCCAGCAGTTAAAAAACATCAGAAGAATAAAGTTTCTTGGGAGTCATTTAACAGCACAACTGAAACACAAATCACAGAGCTGATTCAGAGATTGTAATTGTTAGCTCTTGTCTGCCCATCTTGTACCACAGTAGGGTAGAGCTGTGCAAGGAAGAAGCCTTTGTGAGTAATGGCCATGAGAAACGTGGATATTTACTGTTTGTGTGCCCTCTGTATCTTATGGCAAAGATTGGGTGAGAAATATCAGAAGGGAAAATGCTTAGGTGTGCAACTTTAAGGGTCAAGGGACTTACCAGAGTTTTCTGAACTCTCATTTAACTTTACCAGCCTGTCTGTTGAGGAAAATCTTCGGCCTTTGTGGAGCTTCACTCGCCTGTACCACTGCTGAGAGGGTTGTAGAGAGGAGATTCTGAGCTGTGATGTGGAACTGGGAAAACAAGTCAGTTTTTTCTGAGTTTTACAGTAAGGCCCAGATGAAATTTTCAGAGAACTGTGGTGGAAAACTACCTTGAAGTCAGATATGAACTCATTTATATGAGGAGAGAAGCATAAAGCCTTCCTTCACTTGTCTGTATGAGGGAAAAAAATCTCAGTACAACAAACAGGGAGATGTATTATTAGTATTCACCCCATCAGAGGGATATCAGAATGACTCATACTGAGCTGCTGCTCTGAAGGCTGCTTTATATTCTCAGCCCAACTGGTCTAAGATCAAGGCTTCTCAAATAGGAGTACTTTACACTCATAGGCTTAACATACTTTATATTTGCACTTTTTAAAAAACAGGATCTTAAGTTAAAAGAAATTGTGAAGCTATAAATACTACCAGCACTGAAATTCAGAAAAATATGTTTGAAATGTATATGTAGAACAGTTGCTCTGTAGTCAGTGTGCTGGGTATCTAATGATGATTGTATTATATTTATTTACCAGTGGCTGTCTTATTTATATTTGTCATGTTGGTTTTATGGGACACAATATTTTGAATGATTAGTTCAGTACACTACATATGATAATTTGTGATAATGATATCAAGATGAACTAAGTGTTATTTAGGTGGTTTGATTGGTAATTAAGTTGTGAATGTGTCATAACTTTGACAGTAAATTTAAAAGAAATATTGCATCAGTCTTCCTTCAAAAACAAAAGACTTATTTGAGAAAAAGTAAGGGCTTGAGCCCTTATTCAGGGCTACAGGTACTCCAAAATATGGAAAGATCAAATGTTGCTGATAATTTTTCTGGATGAAATTGTCAGAAAGTATAAAATATTTTTTGCTTGATTATTTTTGAGGAGAAAGTGGCATTTTCCACAAAGTATTTTTCATGACAAAGTTTACAATGATTGAGAAATAGTTACTTAATTCTTCATGAAAGACTGACAAATGTAAAAAAAATGCAAACATAACTAATAGAAGTAAATTTTATAGAATCAAGATCACAATTATTGAATCAGTTTGGCTACTAAGAAAATAATGAAATGTATGCTACCAGAATCTCTTCTACAGAGGATCTAAGTATGAGTACAGGGTAGTGAGTGCTCTAAAGGTATGTTTAAGGAGAAAAATCTGTGGATTGTCAGCAAAATGCCAGCTCCTCTTTTAGATGAGATAACAATAATTAACTTGGTTATTATTGCTGCTAATACTTCAAAACAATTGAAATATGTAATGTTTCCAACAACACATAAGAATAATACACTTTTATTTTTTTAGACAGCATTCAAATTTCATTAGAAGTATTTGATAATGCAATAACTTTAAGTGAATTAGAGGGGTTTCTTGGCAGCTTTTCATTATCAGTGCCTATCGTGCTACTGCTAATTTGGGGAGAAAAACAGTTCATGATAAATAATGAAAAAGATTTACTTCTAGCTAATTACTTAGTTTATATGCTGCATAATGCAACAAAGTATATGATAGAATAGTCATCATTTGATCATGTAGAAAACAGAAGTTTTCAATTACAGTGTACAGCAACAAGTTTTCTAGTTGCTGGAAGTATTTAGTTCTCCTAACTTTAAATATATGGAAGTGTTGAGCTATATCACCCTAGGATTATGAGGTTGACAGGTTCTTGATTATTTCCCAAATATTAAAAGTTAGCTATCAAATGTCAGATGAAACTAAGATTTTTCAGTTCTCTGAAGATGAAGAAATGGGAATGATGGATTCACATCTGGTGCCTGAATGCTAATTATTTATTTTTCAGAGTATGTTAAAAGACAAGTTAGGAAAAATGTAAAGTGTCTCCATTTAATGATATACAATTGCTCTCAAATATCTGACTTTACTTTTTGATTTGGCAAACAAAGCTACCCTCACCTGATCCAGTCACCTTTTGGAAAAAAAATGTCAAGCATTCTTGAAGGCTCAGTAATGAAACAGACAGGGTATAGAGTGCTTGTCAGGAATATTGTAGTGAGATGCTTAGTAGAGCATGCATACAGCTTCAGAAGTGTTGTATTAGGAAACAACATTTCAATCTTTAAATCTTGAGTGTCTTAATTACTTAGAAGCTGGAATTTATGTTCACTCTAATACAACAGTAAGAATAATATTTCCTTGAGTAAACAGGATTGCTAAGAATAGAGAAATTTGATAAACATGGATTCTGCAGAGACTGTTTAAATTTAAATTTTATTTCACTTATACATGACAAAAGTTTTACGAATTGATTTACAGTGCCTATTTGCATGGAACTGCATTAAGCAGGTATTGCTTAAACTTTACAGCTACAATACTGAATTGTATGTCTTGTAGTTAGGATTTAAGTATTCTTTGTGAGATATGTACACATACAGATGCAAGTATAAATTCATATACTCTTTTACATATTACTTGAAGGATGACATATTTACATGTAGTCATTTTCCAGTGATATTATAATAGTAATTTCCATCTTCATATTTCACAGCTAATAGATAGGTATTAATCAACTGAGTGGTAATATTGTTCAGAAGCCTATGCCTCCTTTTGTCACCAGTCTTTGAGTGGGAATCTAGTTTGCCGTGTTGCCGTTCTTTCATACGTGTCAGTGGTGAGTGACCAAAACATCAGAAACATCGGCCTGGTTCTCTGTTGCCCAGCACAGAAACCAGACTGGACGCAAAGTGTGAGGCTACTGAGTGTGGTACTTCAGTATCAACCAACTAGTCTTAGGGGAGAACTACTTATATGTAGGTGAGATCCATTTATTTAACAGATCAAAATGATTCAGCCCTGAAAGAATGGTGGGAAGGCAGCAGAGGGAAGCTGTTCACAAGATTATCCTTTTGGAAGGATTTCCAGTACACGGGATTATCGGTAATGAGATTAACCACTGGGAGATCAAATTCTGAATGAATGCTTCAGGGAGACAAAATGCCCACTAAAACAAAAGAGAAGTGGGAGGTAAAAGCTGTAGGATTCAAATAAAGTCTGGTCCTGAAAGTCCTATTGTTCGTGCAGCAATAACAGGAAGAAGACTGGTTGGCAAACAACCAAGAGACACGTCAAGTGCTCATCAGTAAAAAAACTGTGTTAGGAAGAGGGTTTCTAATGAACAGAGAAATATGGTGGAAATATGATAAAAGGTGGCCACTGATTCTTCTGCATCAATGGGCACCTGAAAATTCTTCTGTGAGCAGCAAGATAATGCTGCAAGCAATCATGATGTGCATTACATTTCGGGTACAATTACAGAGGTCAGCTTAAACCAGATTTTAGATAAGAGCCTGGAATGGAGGAGGAAGCTACAAGATGTTGTACAAAATATAGGTAATATTTATGCTTCAAACCACACAGGAATTTTGAGATACACATTTAACAAATTATTATTATTTCTAGTAAATAGTCAGTAAGCAATTTTGGAACGTATTTTAACTAGTGCAACATTTAGACAAAACAGAAGCTGGTTTTGGGGAGGTAGCTGTCAGTATCATAAAAACATGGAAAGCTAGGTCAATAAATCTAAAATTAGGTCAAAATCAATATAATTGCCAGAAGTTTCAGTCCAATCCAGTATTCTGGCACTTACAAATAACATCAGATGCTGCTAGTGGGAAAGGTTATATTTTTGAGGCATAGCCCAAAACAGAGGTAGAGGTTGCATTTCCACCCAGAAATGCAACTGTAGCTTTGCCTGTAAAAACCTTGTCATTCTGTATACTTTTTGCTGCTCTTGGGGCAGAAACTCATGAGACACACTTACTCTGCAGTGACTTTAGCATATCTAATAGAAACCTCTGAAGGCTCGCTTTTAAAAAAAAAAAAAAATGGAAGACATTGCTCAGAAAAAGTACTCCATAAAGAAACAATATTTTGTTCACAGACATATTTACAATTCCACAGGATATGGAACTTCTGTTTTAGGTACATATTATTATAAGGAACAACTGCCTAGAAGGCATGCCTTACCTTGCCCCCTCACCCTGCCTGGTCTCCCTTATCTCTCCCTCACTTCAGAGAGACGTGTCAACACACAGCTCCTCTGTTGAAATGTCTTGAGCTATTCTGCATGCCACATGTAGGAAGGGATAGGATGTATTTGGTTTTTGTGGACAGATTTTGTTAGTGGGGGTGGGCTACAGGGCGTGGCTTCTATGAGAAGCATATGTTTCACATGTCATGATGTGTAAATAACAGTTAATGTACAAGTTTAAAATCTTTGAGCAGTGTGAATCTGCTTTCCTGTCCAGGTTGTCCAAACTTTATCTGCGAACTGGAGAGTTAGTCAAATGCCATAAAGCATGTACAACTTACCAAAGAATAAGGCCAGTTTTTGTAAACAGACTTTTAATCATTTCTAATTAAGTACTGTCTTAGATTTTATTGGAATTTAATGGAGCTTGTCAAATACTTGAAAAAAAAATTCCTCAAATAAATTATTCAGCAAATATTGCCATTATACATGAATTAATTTATTCAGTGAATAATATTCAGCCAGCTACAGAATTGGTCAAATGCTGCTAAAAGCTATTTGCTGAAGAATGGTTTTGATGAATAACAGCAGTACTCTTTGAATAATACATTTGTCAAAGACTACCTGACCAGTTCTATTTTTATCAGATTAAAGATTTTGAAGCCTTTCCACTGAGCAGCCACAGAAACTCTAGGTACACAAGACCAATGTGAAAACCAGTTGAGTATGTCTTGCTAATACAGTGAACTAAGGAATAATGAATATTTTGAAGTAGTTCACATACCATTAATATCTTCTGAAAATTGAGTTTGCAGGACTGCTGACTCCACAGATAAGCTGTCTGATTGTTTTGGCTATTTAGTGTAATGCTTTAGTAGACATTTTGTTCTCTGATATTTTTTCTTGATAACCTGACTGCATACTTCAGGAGATTCAGGACTTCTGTCATCTATTCAGCATCTCTACAAAGACAGTTGAAACTGTTGAATTCTTAATAACTCCTGGAAACCAAGGGCAGCTCTAATTGTTTAGACACAAACTTGTCGTGGGACAGACTTCAAGCTCTTAAAAAAAGCAGTGTTATGGTTATGGAAGAGTTAGGTCATACTGTAAAGAGTGAAAAGCAGACATCATAGAGATACACAATCCCTCCAGTCCACGGACCACAGATTTAGGGGGACTGAAACTTAGTGAACTACCAGGTTAAGTACTGGCCTCGTTGACAGCCAAATGAGTATGGTCTGAGGAAATGAAGCTGGGATAGTGTAGGTGGGTGAGTATAAAATAGGATTTACATGATTTAGCCCTGAAACACAAAGCTTTGAACTTCATTCACTACAATACTTCCAGGCATTAGGTAAACTTCTGCATTCAGAGCAGCAGCAGGGTTAATAATCCAAACCAATTCAGATTGAGATTGCTCAACAATTCATCCCTGTGTTTTTTTTTAATTCAGAAGACCAGAACTCCTATTGTTTCACTTCCTACTCTGTGCAGATTTGTCCTACCCACTTTTTGGCAAGGGACTGACTGCCCTTGGTGTGTTTCAGTGACATTGCACAGTCCATTTAAACTATGGCCAGAGCTTGTGAACATGACTGAGGAAACTGGATTTAAAATCTAATATAAAATAAATATAATAAAACCCATCTACAAAGTAGGGTACTTAAGTATAGATCTGCGCCTTGCTGGGCCCAGCTGCCCAGGCTGTCCTGTTTTATAGACAACACTCTACTGCTGCAGCCTTATGAATCCATATAGTTAAAGCTTAAGCATGTTAAGATGATCTGTCCTCATAAGTCAGGGCTATGGACGCACCTTCAATGGCTATGTAAATATTAGCCATTAAATTAGTCCAGCTAATAGGAACATCCTTCTAAGCCTAGAGGATCCAACGTCCCTACCATACATGTTTCCACGGGATTTACTTTTGTCTGGTTCTAGTATGATTCCATGTTCTGTATGCCCAAGGTGCGCTGCTGGGGAGTGAGCACCTGCTTGTTTAATTTCATCTGAATAGGCTCTCTGAGACTGCTACACAATACAAATGAAAACACAGTTACTTGGGTGCATTCCTCAGTTGAACTAAACACTAACATAGACATGCTCCTTATTGCTCATGGTAGTAGGCTGGCAGTGTGTTTGATTTTAGATAATCATGGAGCCAAATCAGAGTGTTATTATACTTTCTCATTAAAAAACGTAGGGAGAAAAGCAGCCACATCTTACTGAATTATACCCTCCAGATTTCTTTAAATGAGCTTGCACTGATGAGTGGGTTGAGCAGAGGGGTGAAGTGAGGTGTTGAGGATTTGAGAAATATATTTATTCCACAAATTAATTAAATCTGGAATTACAAATGTATTAGTGTTTGTCAAAGTCCCACAGCATTGCATATACTGTTAACCATGAAAATATATTAAAATTAACATCTCTTCTGAGCTGCAAAGTAATGTTGTTAGTCTCAGTTACAATGACAAAATAAATATAAAAGTTAAATCCTCATTCCTACAAGTTTTGGTCTCTGTTTTGTTTTATTAACTGAGAAAATCCCAAATGGTATGATGAGTGAAGACCTTTAAAATTGTGGTCCCTCTGGACTGTAACAGTTTTACTGTAACTGCATGCATGAGTTAGAAATATTACAGGTCAAAAGCAGGCCTAGTAGGCCCTCAAGTCTGACCTAATTATCTATAGTACATTTCCACTTTTCTATATCTGGAGGCCAATTAATTTTCATGCTATGTACAGTGTAGCATATTTTTGTGTCTCTTGTAGTCACTTGAGACTTAAGAATACTATAATATTTCAATAGAATAACAGAACATAACTGAGATATTGTTATTTGGTGATAGAATAAAGAGCTCATCATCACAGCTAACTACTATATGAACTATACCAGAAACATAGAGCTGTATGCCTAACATTTTAGACAGAATTTGGGGAAAGGAATACTAAAAGCTAAACCTCTTAATCTCAAATCTACTTTTCTTCATTTTGGCTGTGTTCTATGCAACACAATGGCTGTATGCAATGTATTAACATTGGATTGGATACCCAGGACTCAATCTGATCTAAATGCCCTAGAAAACCAACTGGTTATGTCATTATTTTGCTGTATAAATTGGAGCGAGCAATTTAAACCTTCTGTGCGTTTTTTTCCCAGTGGTGGCATTCAGTCCTGATTTTACAGTGCTTTGAAATAAAATTATGGATTATTCCAGTGTAGAGGAACTAAAACTTGCTAGTAAATCATCCTAGTTACTATCTGTATTAAAAAATAAGAATCCTTCTAACTAATATGAAGCTGTTTCCTTTCCTCTATCTGTGGATTGAGTGCAAGAGGGCATAATACACAGTACTGCTCAGGAGAAGTGTGTGACACCACTTCTGTGCTGGAGCATGTAAGAGCTGAGAGCCAGAAAATGTGGTAACTGAAGAGCAGGGGAAGTACCAAAAAAAAACCCCCAAACCACCCCCTTCCCCCCAAAAAAAGCCCCCCAAACTGAACAACCCCCAAACAAACAAACAAACCAACCTACAAGAAAGAAAAGAACAACAACAAATTAAGACATGAAAAAAGGCACTCACATATAAAAGAAAAGAGACAGAAAAAAAATATGACACACAAATGTAAAATGCAAGGTGTAATTTCTAAAGCACTGCATATTAGACTGATGCTATTCCATCAGTGGATACTCCCCATGTAAAGTTTATTCAAGTGCACTTTAGGTTAGCTGTTGTCTGTTTTGCCCACTGTGGTTGACCTAATGCTCTCCGAAATACAATATCCAGTTTCTCGATGTTCAGCGCACATAGGTTGTCTAAATGTACATGCTCCTGAATCTGGTATACACTTGCTCACTATTATTTTAGAATTCAGTGAAGAGCAGTGTGATGAATGGTTGAAATATTTCTTTTGCTCACTGAATACATACTATGTGCTCTGCTCTGTTAACAAGCCTGTGGTTGGGCAGCCCATTCTGTTCAGGATCAGGAAAGCTCTCTAGATGGAGGGGAGGCTGTGTCTTTCCTTGAGAATGATCTTGTTGTGCAACTGGGAGGGGCATCCAGGCTATGAGGTGGTGTAGGCTGGGATGGCTGGAGGTGAGGTGGATTTTGGTAACGTGGGCTTTGCATGAAAGGAGAGCAGAAATGCAGTCAAACTTGAGCTAATAGGGATGATAGGAAGCTGCTGTAGAGCTCCAGGGGGTACTGTGAGGTTTGTGCATGTCAAGAGTTCAGGGCTAAAGAAAAGGGCATCCCGCTAAGGAAGAGTAGGTAAAGGTTTCCAAACCTCTAGTTTTAAGCTGCTTTATTCAGCAGTCCTGAGTGTTACGTTATAGCTTGTGCTATACTAAGCGTACCTGTGTGGGAGGTTCCCTGCATCCTGGCTGTGGGGAGGAGGATTGTCTTCTGAGTGCTGGTTTGGGTACTGGTGCAGGTGGGTCTAATTCTGTGTCCAGTTCTTGCGATGCTTTAGGGCCAGATTATGTGATGTTGTGGGACTTTGTATAGTAGGGGAGAACTTGCTTGTTTAATGTTGGCTAGGCTTTTTATTTCTCTTAAATAAAGCTGTTATTGATTCTTTTAACCTATCTGCTTCTGCTTATTGTGTGCTTGCTGAAAGAAACAAAATAGTGAATGAATGCTATTTTGTAAATACTCTGATGGATTTCTTCTCCCTAGTGCCTTAGGTGCCAGTATTATGGAGAGGAATTCTGATATTTCTTTTTATTTTCAAATTCTGAGTGCCCATCAGAACAGTCATTGATAAAGAATTAAAAACTAAACAAATGAGCATATAAAAAATTATACTTTTTACTATTCATGGACCTGTAGTCTCTGTGGGAGAAAAAAGACAAAATCCCCAAAAGCCCTGAAGCAGGTGGCTGCTGAAGTGAGGCAAACACTGCCTGGAAAGTAAGATATTAGAAACATGTAGGTGACAGCCCTTCATCTAGAAAGTTTTATTTCAGTGGTTCAAATCTAGTGAAAAAACAATCAAATTGGTGACTACTGAAAAAATAGTGATCGATGTTGTCCTGTCAGAAATTTGGTGAAGTAATACTAAGAAATTGGGGATAAAACCAAATTATAAAACCTTCAGGATGCCCAAAGCAGAGTAACTGAAGGATTGGCGAGACTGAGGTGCTGGGACTGCTAAATGCTGGTATCTTGCTAATGGCAATGAGTAACTCAACTGAAACTGGGCAAATTCAACTGAAAAATAAGACACACAGCCTAAATGGTGAAATGAAGTAAGCTGACGATGGATGCAGTCTCAGTCTTTGTCTTCAAATCAAGACTGAGCACCTTTTGGAAGAAATTACCCTATAGATCATAGAATCTTGGAATCATTTAGGTTGGAAAAGACCTCTAAGATCATTGAGTCCAACCATTAACCCAGCACTGCCAGTTCGACCACTAAACTGTGTCCCCAAGATCCACATCTATACACCTTTTGAACAATTCGGGGGATGATGATTCCATCACTTCCCTGGGCAGCCTATTCCACTGCCTAATCACCCTTCCTGTGAAGAAATTTTTCCTAATATCCAACCTAACCTCCCCTGTTGCAACTTTGGGCTGTTTCCTCTCATCCTGGTGAATGTAAGCTTCTAGCCAGACCAGGGCATATGGAAGTAAAATGTAATAGTTTGTGTTAGACTGCCCCTTCTGCTGGTTCCTTCTGACCTTAATATGTGTAAACTCTGATCTTCTTGACTGTACCAGCTACAGGTACCCACATGCTGGCAGGGGCGTCTGCAGGGGCCTCTGTGAGGAGTGGCCGGAGCTTATCTGTGCTGGATACACCCCATTCCAGATGGCTCCAATGGCTCCACCACAAGGCGCGACTGGGCCCTTCAGCAAGGTGATGGTGTCTCAGGGAAAGCCTGGGTAAGAAAGGGTGAAAAATGCCATACAGGGAGGTTCCTGAAGGACTGCACTCCATGATGGAGCAGTGAAACTGTGTGAGGGGGAGAGGCAGGCAGAGAGGAACTGCTGTGTATTGACCACGCGCTCCCCCAGTTCCCTCTGGCGCCACTCTGGGGGGGACAGATGATGAATCTGCAGTGAAGGACTTCATGCTGTGCATGGGAAAGGAGGGAGAAAAGAAGCAGTCTTCGTTTCTCGCTACCTGAATCTTTTTTAATTGACCATGAAGTAAGTGAATTTTCCCCAACTCAAGTCTATTTTGCCCACAGCAGTAACTGGTAAGCAGTGCCCACGTCTTTATCTTGACAGGGAGATTTCCCAACTTATTTGCTCACCCTGCCTGACTGGGGAGTGGCTGTAAATGATAAGCTGGGTGGGTATTTGGCTGTTGGCCACAGCTGACCCACACGTTGACACACAGTAGTGAAGGTCTGAGTGTGCCACATGAATTTAGGGTATCCTTCTAAGCCACAATCTTTTAAGGGGTTTACTGCAAAAACACTGTGCATAGAATGTTTAGTTTTGTGAGATTTTGTCTAGATTTGAAACACTGATATAACACTTACTGAACTAAATAGGATAAAAAATGATGTTGAAATTCTGAGGTCAAGGAGAAATAACGTAGATAGCAATTCTAACAGAGGACTTTCATAATTCTGAAACTAGCCCAAAACGGGAAAGGTCTAAAGTTCTCCTGTAAGACAATGCCAGAAAAATCATTTCTGTAACTATAATAAAAGTGGCTGGAAAACACTGTATTGCAGGTCAGCATATATCTGTTTCCATGTAGGTAGAAGAGTATAACTGCAGTCTGTAAACAAGGTGGATGAATTTAATTGAGAAATTGAAATGAAAAATGAGACTGTCCTACCTGTATGATGTGGAGACAAATCGCATGAATTTAGACGTACATATATGTGTAGATTCAGTCTCTCCATTGTATCTTTGGAAGAGGTGTAAATACGCATTGCTATTGTGTTTTATCCAAGTACAACCAAACCAGCAATGCAACATGGACAATTTAGATAAGAAAACCTAATCAGAACACAGCTTCATTGGTAGAGTAATGATCTTACAAACTTTCAACAAAAAAAAACAGCCCAAAACCTTAAAGAGAAGTTTGAATGGGGTTTTGGTTGGTAAAAGTTAAGGCTAAGTTTTGTTGGTTAAATCTCTACCGCTTTTCTGATAAGTGGCCACAAAAGTGTTTGTGACATGATGTGTTCTGCACTCTGTCCACCTCCTGGGCATTGCAAGCAGCTGAGGAAAACCTTACCGGGGTATGCCTGGCAGCATACTAACCATACAAAGCTTTCCAGAGTCCTTAGGGGAATAGGCTTCTGCATGTTTTAGAGCACGGCCTTCTGCTTTGCCTAGGGCTTCATGTCTGGGGTTGCTACCATAGATAGATGGTG
Organism: Oxyruncus cristatus; assembly: GCA_013399855.1. Lineage (NCBI taxonomy): Eukaryota > Metazoa > Chordata > Aves > Passeriformes > Cotingidae > Oxyruncus > Oxyruncus cristatus. The sequence continues at coordinate 2,063,707 of VXAY01004421.1, read as the reverse complement.
ACTGTGGAAACGAGTGGAGAGCTTCTTTCGAGTGACAGTCTGGATGTGCTTGTGGGCACCAGATTTTCATCTGACCAGGATAGACCTGGGAAGTTTACATTAATTTTGAACAATATTTATATACAGCATGTGACATTACAGGTTACGGACCTAAAATACAGTATATTATATTCCAATCACAGCCATTCATTTTACAGTTTTGACACATTAGACCATGTTATGTTGTGCTTAGAGGCCATGTAAGTTGTATTTAGAGTTTCCTGGTCCCTAAAAATAACAGTAATATGCTGGCCAGTTGATATACATGTGCTTTAGAAGCTCTAGTAAAAGACATTAATGGATATTGGAAAAAGTAGGGAAAACAGAAGATGGGATTCCAGGTGTTGGAAACAATATGAAATATAAACCTCCCAAAACTTACTGTGGATCTGTGGCAATTTTACCTCCAGAAATGCATATGTATGGCGCGCTTCTAGGGCATATACTCAGTCTTCACCTTTCATGAGTGCAAAAATCCAGCAGATTTTTGATATAATCTCTGTCAGACCTCAGTGGTCTTTGAGGAAGAGAATTCTTTTTAGCACTGTATCTCTTAGAAAAGGGATAAAGAAGAAATGTTCAAACACCTTTAAGTACCTGTCTCAAGAGGGTTGATCTTAAGCCATCATTTAATCTCTGCTATACTGAGACTAGAGGTCTGAGAAAGAATTTTTGTTTAAAGCAAAATCAGTGAATTTGGACTTCTGTTTCTTTTCTGTGAGGACAAAATTAGTCCGTTGAGAAAAATAACTCACTTATTTTGAGAGCAAAAAAAAAAAAATCAAGATTGTTAAAGATACAAAATTTATTTAAACATAACCATTCTATCGTGTAACAGTAAAAGGAATAATTTAACAGACAGCATCTCAGGATTCAGGACCACAGATGTGGTCTTCATGACCTTTGTACTTGTTAACAAAGATTTCTTCTTCCCTTCTCCTTCAAATATTATTGCTTTCTTGTGTTTACATAGGTGGCTTTCAGCATAGTTGGACCCTGCAGTCAGGTATCACTGAACTAACCTGAGTCTCAGGGAGGTGGGTTTAACCTGGTACATTAACCAGAACCCAGCTGCAACTTCTTTTTTTTTGTGTGTGATATAATGGTAATAGATATGTAGATCATCCCAACTATACCCAAAGACAAAGACTGTGCAAGTCTGTAGTTCTTTGTGGCTGATGAGCTACTTGGATATGGTTCTCTGGTTGCTAACAGTGAGAAGCAGTAGCAGATAGTGCCACACAACAAAGCAGTTGGGAGTTACTGAATGGAAATAGTTGCACTCTGCTTTGGTTGGTGCTTGTGAAGCTCTACAGTCCTGGTCTGATGGATGGCTCCTGACTCATTGCGCACCTGGCTGATAAAAGTTCACATGTGAGAAGGCAGCCAGCTCACAGTATGGAGGCAACACAACTGTGGCTCTGCTTCAAGCGTAAGTAGGGTTAGGAAACATGAGTGTGTATGTAATAGATGATTGTCACCAGCAGAATGTGAAAGGGGATAAAGATTAAGAGATAGAGCAGACTAAGAGACTGGCAAGGCATGCAGGATATATACTTGCTGAAGTGCTCCAAATCACAGTTTCCTCCCTGACCATCCATATGGCAAGGTCAGGTATTTATGGCAGATAATTTGAGGAGATGCATTAAGTTTGGCTCGTTTCTTTAGCCTATTGTGTGGACATCAACTTCTAAAAACTCTGTTGCAGCTAAACATGCTTTAAATCCATTTCCAGGTAGTGACAGTGTGCCACAGAGGAGGATTTTTAAAGCTCTGTTCACACTGTACGCATTGCAGGCATGCTAGAATATGTAACACAGTGCTTTGTGACCCCCTTAGTCTAAGTGAGAACATGCATGCATGTGTGGTGCAGAACTGCCACTAAATAGTCGAACCAGCTGGACTGCCCTTGTGCTCCTCAGGCTCCTTTCTTCCTAACCTGCTTTTAATTTGAAGCTCTTCATGGCTCACTCACCCTCAGTGACCCTCAGTCGCCAAGTATGGGAGTCGCCATAAAAAAGGATCCTCTTCTGTAGGATTTTTAAAGCTCTGCAGAGCCTCTGCAGTGTGTTTGTGCTGTTGTGCGGGCACATCCGCCCGTGCTGGCATGCAGTGTGCTAGTCAGCGAACATGTGTTACAACAAAAAGTGAGAAAATGTGTTTTACTGTGGTAATTATAGCAGCCCCTGAACAGTCAAAATTATTTCTTCTAGAATCAGTTTTCAAATGCTCTACTCCTACTTGAAGAAGAGTGTAAGTAAGGCACATACTAGGAAATTCTAATTGTAGGATTTATTATTGAACTCTTTGTAACTGAAATATTAAAGACATTTTTGGTGGACTATTTCAGCTAATTTTGGTTAAGTAAAGCTTAATGTTTGGGCTTTTTTTTCCCTTTCTTTTTCTTCTGAAAGCTTTTCAGGCTTTTTTGGTGTGTTCTTTCCTTTGATCTTCTTTTGTAATAACATGATAGTCTCACATTTCAATAGAGAAACTGGAACTAAAGTGTACATGAAAAAGTCCATAACAGCTCACTTGCTGTTTATTTCAACAATCTTAATTAAAGAAAAACCTAATCCTACAACAGACTTGTGATTTGCCTTTTCTTTGAAGCGCAATTAGTTTTCATTTATATCCCTTGATGTCAGTGAGGGAAAACTATTGGTGGGCGCATCAGTGCTGATGGGGTTCAATTAATACTTTTTTTTTTCTGAAATGTATCTCACAATAAAACCATGCACACAACGCCCATGCACACATATACACATATGAAAGTAAGCTCTGTATTCATGCTGCCTGCAAAGCCATGTCTAAGTCTCTCTTGGCTGCTAGCCAAGGTCTCTAAAAACCCATTAAGGCTATTAGAGAAATTATTTCTCTTCCTTTGTGAGCTGGGTAAATTTCACAGTTATCATTGCAGGAGGAAATGAATTGGGAATATATCTGTCTGGGGATGGTTGGCCCTTCAGTGGGAATTAAGGCAACTGAATGTAAAACAGCAGCTGTGTGTGTCAGTGCATGTACTTGCAGGAGAGAGTCAGTGGATGGCACTGTAATATAACTATTGTGCCAAAAATATCTGAAAATTTTAAGTGCTGTCTGGTATTTCTGAATAAATTCATATCTTTGCAATTACAGTCTTTATTGGAAATCAGCTTTTACTTTAAAATTATATATAAACCAATATTTCCCATGTGGTGTGCTTTGCAGATGCAGGAGCAATTAATTCCCAAAATGGTGCAGCAGCATTACGCATGGAATTGTATAGTGACCTTGTTGGACCATGCTAACAATATAAAAACATACAATACAAACTCAGGAGATTTACAAAGATGGATTTGTCAAAAGTATTTGGTCTGTGCACTGTCTTATACTTCACAATTTTTGCAGTTGGAATTACTGATTCTGGGGAGGTTCATGATCAGTGTGGAAGTTGGAAGCAGCAGAATTTCGTTTTGATTTGTGAGCTTAGGTGAGTACAATTTACATAGTCTGCCATTTCAAAGTGTAGAAGAGAATAGAATTGCTTTTCTTGGAAAAAAAAAAATCCACTTTTCAAGTGAAACTTTGAGTTTCTGGAACCCATATATGAAATATATGATAGAAGAAGTGCAGTAAAACAAGATAAACCTTTAACTTTGTACTTAGTCACACAAAGCATTTCTATCTGTCAAGTGAAACAAGTGACATATGTTTCCCAACTTCTTACTAGAAATTTTATTAGTGATTTGGCAAAGGAACTGTATTTCCTTCCCCACATCATATACTCTTTCTGAAAGAGTCTGTTTATTTTTCCTTCATTTTTAACTCATTTCAGTTCTAGTCTGCTTTCCTCATCTGTCTTCCTGGTTGCTAGCGATTAGCCGTGGTCCATGCAGAAGTTTTTTGCCATTGCTTCCAGGTGCTGCAGGTAACAAAATTATGTGGATCATCTCAAATTATGTCCTGTGCACTCTCTGATGCTGTAAGATTTTTCAATCCTAATCTATGAAAATTTCGTAGATGGACTTGCATGTTCTTCAGGCTTCTCTCACAGACCCTCAGATGCACAGGACTCAAAGGAATAGAAAACAGCAATTTAGTAGAAGTGAAGCCCTCACCATTTACATTTGAAAATGTAAATGCACATGGGTCTTTCCAAAGAGTGCATGCTTTTTGTTAGTTATATTATAAAACTACCTATTTCATTTAGGTCTGATAGCAAGATATTAGGCTGGTATGAAACCTCTTATTCTTCAAAGGGCTAGATATAATTACTGGAGGAAATTGAATTAAGTGTGTGAACCTCTTAAAAAGAAAAAGTAGCCATAGGTATGACTTTTCCATTGCCAAGGTAATCCTTAGTATGATATTTACCCTGAATATCTTGTCCTCTTTTCTCTACCTCTATTTTGTTTCAGGTTTTTTTCCCTTTGTGTTTAGAGTTCACTGTTGAACACATTCAAAAAAAGCTTTCTACATATTAATCCATCCTTTAAAACAGAACATTTGATTATTTAGACTTATTTTCTCTCATTGGTTCACTAATCTATTAAAGTGCAGGCTGTTTTTTCAACCTGTAGTTTTAAAAGGTGTAGTAAACTAGTGAAAATCTCAACAGAAGTAAGTTACTAAAGCTAGCTCTTGGGGTTTTCTCTGAAGCCTCACATTACCCGATTTTGATGGTTTTTTAAATTCTTCATTATGGAAGTCAAGAAATGCAATGAGAAGTTTTTGTAAAAACAAAAAATTCTAACCCCACCCCAACCTAGAAGCTCAGGAGTTAAAGCTCATGATCATGAATCAGCCTAGCTCAGAAATCAGACACCGGGAGAAACAGAATTGTTATTATGTCTTAATATGTCATGATTTGTAAGCTATTGCGTGATTTTGAGGCTGGTCATGCATGGTTTTTTGAAGGTTTTGGATTGATAATATCTCTTCCAAAAGAAACCAGGTAGCCGTGAGGCAATGTAATATCATGGATCAAGAAGTAGCTGAGAGGCAGAAGACAAAGTAGGAACAAATGGTCCATTTTCATCATGGCAAAAGGTTAATAGCCACAAGTTTCTGTACTAGGTCTGTTGTTGTGTAATGTATTTATTAGTTATCTGGAAAGAGGAAGGAGAAATGAGGCAGCAACTCCATGTTATTGGCAGATAACCTCTTTGCAGGTTACTTGTTAATCAACTCCGGAGAAGCCTTAAGGAATTTCACGTGGACTCGGTAACTGTGAGGTACATTCTTTTGGAGAAATAAAGAAAAAATTTAAAGTACAGTCATTGTATCAGCCAGCAGTGTGGTGTTCTGTAAAATTTATTGGACATTAATGGAAAGTCCACCCTGGAAAAAAAATATTGCAGAATTGGACAGGCCTAGATAAAAGCAGAGAGAAAGGTTAGTGACATCTATGTATCTAAAGTGATTGTTTACCTGAGGACTCAGATGAGAATGGGAGCGATAATGCATGTGGTTCAGAGGGAAAAAAAAGAAAGAGTCATGGGAAAAAAAAAAAAAAGATCAGGAGACTACAGTTTCTCCCATCTCTTAAGAATAAAGAAACACTTCCCAAAAGGTACCTATACAAACTGTGGAACTTATTGACTCTAGATGAAGATGAAACCAAGAATTTTGAAAGCATCAGAGATGGAAGGTGCATTTACATGGATAACAAGAATATCCAGAGTTATGATAGTAATGCTAAAAAAGAGTATTTGAAGGGATAAAAATCCTCATGCATCAGGATTTAATGGAATCTATAACTAAAGGGATTAGGATGAGACCTTCGAGGGAGACAGATTATCCTGCATCTGTGGGGATCTTGTATCTTTCACCAAAGCATCTGGTGCTGGCTGCTGCTGGAAACAGCACATTAGGCCCAGTGGGTGACAAGGTTGAGGCAGAATGGCAAGCCCTGTGTTTAGATCTGAATTAAATGTGTGTTTGTGTCTTATTTTCTCTAGAGTGGACTTTGTCTTCTATTTATTTGCATCATGATTTTGTACTAGGTCAGGCTCATGTTTCTAGTGGAACAATATACGTTTGAAATCATCGCCATGAAAAAGCTGTGCCAGCTAGTGGGCACCACGCAGCTTCTGAGAAACCACTACCATGGTATCCAAACAGAGGGTTGTTCCTCAGTCTTTTCCCCTATTTCTCCAGCTGTAAACCAGAAAATTAGTTCTATGTGGTGTCTGTGTCCAGCCCAGGGATTTTAGAAGAGTTTAGCTTTGAGTAGCTTCCAGTTTTTCGATTTCTTTTCAGGGTCTTAAAGGAAGACAAGTATAACTTCAAAACCCAGTATGAAGAGGATGTTCTAAAAATGTTCCCATCTATCTTTATATTAGATTAATTCATTTGTTCTGACTACAGAATATATCACTCAGAATTCTGTGTCTGTGCCCCTAATTCTATCATAAAATGTATTTAATTTTTATTGCTACTTCATTTGCCAGTGATCCTTTGCTTCTCTCTTTAAGAGTATTTCGTGATAATTCCTGATTCATTTTTTAAATTGACCTTTAATTTAATGTCATTTTTTAAAAAATGTTACGACTGCTGTATTTCATTTGGCATATGTCAGTAAGACATGAGCATCTTTTTTTCTGCAAAATCATAAGAAATTTTTGAAATTCCACACAAGAGTTCATTAATGATGCAACCATTTATTGCATGACTTTTTTTTGTGCAATCATATAACAAAGTAAGTTAGTATTCATCAAATAAGTTTTCTGTTTACTGGAATTTGTGAGACTTTTTATCAGGAACAGTGTGGCCAGCAGGACCAGGGAAGCGATTCTTCTGCTGTACTCAGTGGTGGTGAGGCCACACCTGGAGTGCTGTGTCCAGTTCTGGGCCCCTCAGTTCAGGAAGGATATTGAGGTGCTGGGGCAGGTGCAGAGATGAGCAACCAGGCTGGTGAAGGGACTTGAGCACAAGTTCTATGAGGAGAGGCTGAGGGAGCTGGGGTTGTTTAGCCTGGAGAAGAGAAGGCTCAGGGGAGACCTCATCGCTCTCTACAACTACCTGAGAGGAGGTTGTAGCCAGGTGGGGGTTGGTCTCTTCTCCCAGGCAACCAGCAGTAAGACAAGAGGGCATGGCCTTAAGCTGTGCCAGGGAAGGTTTAGGTTGCATATTGGGAAGAAATTCTTTACAGAGAGAGTAATCAGCCATTGGAATGGGCTGCCCAAGGAAGTGGTGGATTCTCCATCCCTGGAGGTTTTTAAGATGAGACTGGATGTGGTACTTAGTGCCATGGTCTAGTAACCACAGTGGTGTTGGATCAAGGGTTGGACTTGATGATCTCAGAGGTCCTTTCCAACCCATCTGATTCTGTGATTCTGTGACTTTGGAGTGTGGAGATCCACTGTGTAACGTGAATTAATTCTAAAGGCATCACACCTAATGCACAAGATGATTGTGCTAATTAGGCTTTTCATGAATTACAGATAACATCCCATCCCTATGACATAAGATCCTCAGATACTGTAGCATTCTGTGAATTCTGAATCATGTATGCATCTAAACTGTCTGAGTCTTTTGTGTGGGTTTTTCATCTCATCTGCTTTAAGATTTGATAACTCAGAAACCCAGTATTAACCACTGTTAACTTAGTCCTATTTTAATTTTCTTCTTCCCAAAGCCACAATGGTTCTAGTTTAAACATAAATATTCTACCTTCTTTTAACTGAACTTAAACTGATTGATGTGCATAACATAATTTTATCAATTTACTTAAGTGCATGTACAGATGCTATTTGTAAATGATTTTTTATATTAACTGCCTTTCTGTTTTAGAGCAGCAAAATTAATAAAAGTGGAATTAGTTTCACTTTTCAATCTGTTTTGGCTGAGTGGTAAAATCAGGCATTGCAGTTTGCCTGGAAAAAAATTTCAGTCTGTTGACTGTTTCACTGGGGTATATGGCTTTCAAGCTCTATTAAAATGGAGTTGCATACTCAGTCAGTAGTTGGTGGTAAGATTTTAGGGTTATGCAGACTGATTTGCATACTTCTGATATGGCTTAAACAGTAAGCGTTAGTTATTGATACAAATAGTCTTCAGAAATATTTGACTGCTTTTCAGAAAGCCTGTTCAAACCTGTCTACTCTTCCCAGGCCTTTCAGGTATTTGATGAAACCAGATAACATGTCAGTAGATTGCACTGAAAAATGGTGAAGAGATTTCACCAAAATAGAAATAACTTCAAAATTTTTACCTATCACATGATATAAGATAGAGCAACTTTTATCTGATTCTTTTTCTTTCCATTTGGGGAAAGCACTGTAGACTGATGAAATAGCCGTATCAAAATTATGCAGGCCTAACATGTCCTTTTCTCATCCTTATCTTTCTTCTTGCAATGAACTTGATAATATCTGGGATTTAGTCTCTCCCTTCTTCTTTTTTTTCTTTTACTCTTCTGCAATTTCAAAACCTCTGGAGTTTTACGAAGTTGAAGAATAACAAAAAAATGAGTAAAACTAGCCAATTTTCATTTTTTTATTCTATTTTGACTAGAAAAAAAAAGGCGGGGGAGTAGAAGAATGTAAAACTTTTTTTTTCTCCTGTCTGTGACATAAGTTCAATTTAAACCTTTGTTAGCAGCTAGTTTAATTTACCATTTGAAAAGCTGAGACATTTATTGCTCTTGGCAGAATAATAATAATCGCTATAGTAATAACAATAACAATAATAATAATAAATAATAATTAACATTTCTGTAGAGGACTGTTGAAGTCATCTCAATGGTGGGCTTCATTGGTTGCCATTTATTGCACAATAGGTACAGGTATCCCTCCTGAACACTCTCAGAGCCGGGTACAGTCTCTCTTGTATCATTCTGATAGCAGATAGTATATATCTCTTGTAATTCTTGTAAAAATGTGCTCCCCTGGCAGTGAAGTCATAATCATCTCATAGTATAGTTCTTTTAAAGCTAGTCGATAGTTTTGCAGCTGAAGTGAAGCTGATTTTAACACCACATTAAAATAACTTTCTGCCAACAGCTTTCCTTAATTGTTTTTTATATATCATTTGAGTAATACCTAAACTGAAATACCTATCACTGAAAACTAAAGGGAAAATGATATGGAACCAATTCCCCCAAACCAAAGGTTAGATAAGGAGTGACAGCTCTTTTGAACTTAAAATATGTGGGAGGATGGGGTTGTAAAAAGTGACATATGGTGTGTGGATGTTAGATGTTAAAATGTGTGTCTGACAGTAAACAACAGTTAGCCACTGTTTAATGCTACTCATATCCTGGTTTGTAAAGATAGTGTTTGAAGAGGCCTACAGTACCCTGTCATCATTGTCTTTACTGGGACTACATCCTGACTCATGGAGCAACCGTGTGATAACAGGGGCTGACTTATTTTAATAAAGATGTGCATCTCCGTGTTACCTCAGAGAGGCCAACTCTTCTGTTGGTTACAATAGCATCAGCTTCACTAAACCCCAGCTTTGGACATACTTCAGCAGCTTGGAAAAAGCACAGCTACTTGAGAAAATGCAGGTCAGAAATGCCAGTATAATAATACTTCACTTGGCAAACATTTGTTTCGAATATGATCTTCCAATAGCTCTATGATCTTGGCCCTTCTGGAATACAGGAGCTCTGGGAATCCTGAAAGAACTGGAAGTCCTTTAACCTCACTTCACCGTTCACACTGCTGCTATCTGCCTGGTTTTCCCACGCTAATGGATGATGATTTTTGGCACATACAGTAATCCTGACTGCTGTTCTACCCTTCAGTCCTGTCCTCATTACTCCTGAAGTAAGTGCCAGATTTTGTGTGTACCACTTTGCTGTTTCTGCCCCAAGTTTCCCTCACCTGAGTTTTCTGGACTTGGGTGAAAAAAAAATCCTGTATTACGACTAGCACTGTTGTGCTGTCTATGACTAATTAAAACATCTTCTACATGTCTGCTTTCTAATAACGCTGTATATTTAGGTTGACAATGGTCTAACTGAAGTTTTCCTGTTTTGAAATAGCACTAATGACTCACAGAAGAGAGAATAAACACACATTTCAGGCTTCTGATATTTCTAAAAACTAAAATATCTTATTCAGAACAAACCTAAGGTTATGGATTGGGATTGAATAAAGTTAAGGTATGGGATAATTAGTCCAGCCTTTGGACTATCTGTACTTCTCACCTTTCTCAGGTGAGAACCCATGTTCATAGTTCCTTGCTCTAAGGAGAAACATCTTTTGAACTGGCTTCATCCCAGTAGTGAAAGCCAACAAATACAAAGAGCTCTCCAAAATCAATATGAAGACTTAACCTTCTTGGAAAGGTGGAGCTCAAGGGTAACTCTATTTTAAATCTGGAGCTATTTTTCCTGTGATGCGCATGCTTAAATCATGTCATGGGCCATGTCATGGGTTATCCATTGCTGGTATCAAATGGTATCTGCTGGCTGCAGACAACCCTGTCAGTAGGACAAAACAGCTTGCTCAGTGGGGCATATTAATTCTTCTGCTATGCTTATGGAGCAGTGCTTCCTTTATTGCACCAGGTGCAAACAAATTTGGAGCTTGTTCAATGCTCTCTAACATGTTGCCAGTTGTGCTGTGTGGATATGCTTTTCATCACCTTGGAAATGTGAATCTTTCTAAACTACATCCCTTTTTCTATATAAAAATCTTTTCTGTTACTGACTATGGTCTCTTCTGCTAAGTGCAGAATTTCTCTGAGTTTCCTGTGAAGTGGAAAGGACCTGTGATTTTTCTTGAGGTGTGGTGCTTCAATTATAAAACCATAAACTAAATGAGAGCCTTAATTATAATGGAAAACAGATTAGAATATTGTCATCTGCCTTGCTGGGGAGCCAAGGGGAGATTAAAAAGCCAGTGGCCTAAATTTATGTTATTTGTATTTCTGTGAGTCAAACCTCAATCATGTAAAACAGCCAGTAGGCCTGTATTAATGGGAGAGGCCAAGAGAACTTAATCTCAAAGGGCTGTTGCCCTTAGGACATGGTACATTATGATAATGTGATGAAGAATAATTACTAAATGTGAAATATATATTGTCAAACATGAGAGCAAGCTATTCCTAACTGAAAATGAGGATGTGAGAAAGATAGTGAATGCCAGTCAGCCCAGGCTAGGCTACTAAAGCCACCTCCACTAAAGCTGGCTGTTGAGTGACTGAATTGTCCTTCAGTTCTTGCAGGTCAAGGTAGATCAGTGGGGTAGGGAAACCTTGTATTGTTTGTATTGAAGACAGATCTGAACGCTTCCCGCAGAAATTATAATTTTATATTTATGGCAGAGAAAATAATAACATTCCCGATGATGACCATTGTTATGATAAAGCCTACTGAAAGGCAGTGATGACAAATTGTAAGACTTTGCCAAATTATTTTAAAAGATGATGCAAAATTGGAATGGAAGCATTTATGTAAGTATGTGCTATTGTTGCTGGTTATTTCTGACAAAATACATCAGTGCTTCCTTTCTCTTCTAAGTGCGGCAGGGTTTTTCTTCAATAGCTCTTTTCGTGGCTGTTGTGCATGATGTTGTCTGCATTAATGTTTGTCACATGCAGGGTGGAACACAGAGCATCAGCAGTCCTTTGGCAGCTTCTCTCTTCATATTTGAGAGGTGCCAGGCAGCAGTGTTATATGCACACCCCCCTTTCCCTGCTGTTTGTCTTTGAGAAAACTGCCCTGTGTGTGCTGAAAGATTTGTTCTTGGTTCTTCAGTCTTCTCCATGATGTGGTGTAAGGGCAACTGTGCAAACTTGTGTCTTCAGTCCAAAAGACATAGGTGTCCACAGAGGTGTAACTACAAATATGTAGCCAGCTGGACTGAGTTCAGTGGCGTTATTTTCATGCTTCAAGTTACGCATGAATTAAGTGTTTTGCTGGATCAAGCCTTTATTATGGATATCTGTACAAATTCTGAGTGAAATCTGTCTATAAAAGACTCAGGTAATAGTATAACTCAAAACAAAAGCATGCCCAGCTAAGTCAGTGTCGAGGTCATGGACCAAAACCTATTTGCAATAACAAGCCAAAATTAATTTTTAATTAATTTTCTGTCTTGGGAGAGAAGAATGATTTAGCACTTTTAAAATCAAGTGATCACTTGGATTGCCCAGCTGTATGGATCACAGGCTAGACATGTAAAATAACGGAACAATCAAAGTAAATGGGCACTTCTGAAAAATACTGCCTCCTTATAAACAAGAAACAGAAATATTTAGTGTAAAGAAATATGGATAAGCCTTGAATTTGCACTTAATATTTTGTATACTATTGGCAAATCCAACAAACAAATGAGATTTTTGAATACTGGTATCAAGTTTACATGGCTTTTACTTCTAGCTACTTCAATGTGTTTTCTTTATAAGGCCTAACTGTGTGACTTGTAGATAAAAGGTTAAACAGTAAACAGTGAAAAATTTTCCTCTGTTTCTCTTGAATTTTGTGATGTAGATCATTGACTTGATCCAGTCTCTGCCTCATTCTGGGATACAGATTAGTTTCTAGAATAGTGTTGTAGATATGGTATTTAATTTTGTTTTTCATGAGTTGAATGGGAAATAAAATTATTCTGTTTCAAAGTCTTCCAAATGCTACCATGTAGCTGAGAGAGGTAGATGCTGAATAAAAACATCAGGAATCATGAAATTCTGTCCACAGACCTCTCTCTTTGTAAGGAAGAGTGGTAAAGCAACAGATTGTATTATATACTTTGGTCTGAAACCATCTCTGTCTCAATTTGCCCTTAGGCCAATGTTAATTGCTGAAAAGCCAAGTGGTATGAACAGGTTTTCAGAGTTCAGTACTGCTGAAAAATAAATGCAACAGGAAAACAAGATAAATACCCAGTGCTAAGAAATGATGATTCTCTAGATTTCCTGAGTCAAGCAATATTTATCAGGTGCATTGATTTAACTAGCGGCTATTGGCAGTTACAAATGGATGATGACAGGAAACAAAAAACCACCTTCATTTGCCATAAGGGGGCTTTTCATTTTAATGTAATGCCTCTTGGAATTACCAGTGTCCCGACTACATTTCAAAGATTAATGAACATCATCCTGTCAGGTTTAATATATCATACTTCTCTAGTACACTTGGACAGCAAACTGTTCTTCTAGATTTCCAGAGTTTTCAATGACACGAGATTTTTTTAAGACATAAGTTCTGAAAGGAACTAAATATTTAGGAGTTTAAAAGAGAGCTTTCATTCCAATTTCGATACATGGTAAATGCTCTAAAATTAATTCATGTCTGTGGAAAATAAATGTGTCTTGTAATGCTGCAGGATCATGCAGAAAGTTGCACATAGCTGTGTCCTGTTACCCTGGAAGTAGTACTATACTGTGTAAATGTAAGGAAGTAAAAAAATTACTCTTAGACGACAGGGATCATTTCACAGCCTCACTAAGTCTCATGGGTGTCTTACAAAAGCGAGACCGATTCAGGAAAATGTGTTCTTCATTTTTTTGTAATTTGAAGAATAGATTCAAAAATTGATATTAAAGCTGACATTAATAAACAAAATCAAGTTGAAAAGTTAGTAATCCAAACTTAGAGTGATTTAGGCTTAAATTTATTTTGTTTCAATGAGATTACTTGATTAAGCTCAGAAAACACACAACCACATTTTTTGATATAAACCACATGCTATGCTATTATGACGAAATAACATCAAGCATATACTCCTACAAAAAAAGAATAATTTTCTTTTTCTTGAATTGTAGTCAAAATGCCATGAACAAATACTTTTTTTTTGCACACATGAAACATATTCCAAAATTATAACAGTGAAATAGTTTTATTATTATATATTTGGTCCATTATTCTATATTTATTATACTTCACAAGCAAATTTTAATTCTTCTTTTACACTGGGGAATATCTTCATTTCTGAGTCGAAATGAGATTTTTCCTGACTCGTTATGTATCACAGACCTCATTCATAAATTATTTTACTAGTGGAATACCTCACAGTGTACTCAAAATTTGATCTGAGAAAAACTATTTCCAGGGAATGGACAGGTTTCCAGAATTATTTTAATAAATATAAAATTGATTATGTTATATATGCATTAATTTAATGCATATGCAATTCGGTTATTTCATTATAGAATGTTCCATTAGGTTCCCGTAACCCATAAACAAAAGATTCTGTGGAAAACAAGAAATGCATATGCAACTTGACATTAAAATTAGTCTTCGTATTGATGCTAAGATTTTGAATCAGAGTGGATTTTCGTCTCAAAGGTGCACGAAGAACCTGTGATGCTGTCTTCTTTTGATTTGTGTAAATATACACCTACCAGTCTTTTAAAATTGTTAACCACAATCCTAAGAAATTCCAAAAGGTAGAAAAGAATAATGCATATGGGTTAGGGCAGCAATGGAAACTAGGTACATAGTTTTAAGAAAAATGAAACACTAGCAAATATCAGTAAGTGTGGTGTGATATTCATCACTAGGGTTTTAGATTAAGGTTAGCTATTTTACTAAAAACAGTTTTTGTTCAAGCACAAGTCACCAGTCTTGCAGCAGAAACATTGTACAGCCTCTCTAATGGAGGAAGCTGAAATATAGGATCAGTGTGATTCCTGATCTTAAATACGCGTCAATGCAAAGTGCAGTAAGACTGAAGCAGAACTGTGCAGGGTGCATAGCACACAGCATTACACACCTTTTTTTGGGTGGAAAAACACTTGGTCCTTGTTCCTTTTTACATACACTGATTTTTAAGAAGACTCCTTAGAATTTTGACATTGAATTTCACTTCTGTATTAGCTGGTGGAAATTTAATGGGTTAAGATGGATGAGAAAGAGGAATCTGATACTGAGTATTCATAAACTTGATTTCTTTGGATTAAGAAAAAGCCTAATGTATCAAAATAGACTTTCATTTTTACAGTAATTGTTGAAAAAAGACCCACACCTTCATAACAACACAGCTTTTAATTAGACATACTGCAATATCTGGGATTATTCCTTGGGTGTCTCAGAATCTTCACAAATTGCCGAAAATAGCTGTTAAATGTGATTTATTACTTCTGTTGTGTAAGGCTCGGTTTGCAAGGTGAAAATTCCAGTTATTTATTCCATTCCAGAGTTATACAGGAGATTCTCCAGGATCACATGCTTTCTGAGAAGTATAGCACCTCTGGCCTTCATCCTTAGCCATGCCTCATTCTTCTCTAGTCCGTGTACGTAGAGTTATTAGCTGTGATATTAGTGATGAGCCCCTTTCCTGTGCTGTGATGCTGTGGTGTTTCTCAGTCTTGTGTTACTTATCATGCCAGCTGCAGTAATCTCACAGCCTGCTGTGACTGGGTAATATTGCCTCTAGGAGGTTTAAGTCCTGCTCTCAGCCCTGCCTTAGTTTTCCTATGTGGCCACAGGCAAATCTTGATTTGATCTCTCTGAGGTGTAAAAAAGGGGTTAAACTTCTGTTATCTATCAACTCATAAACATGATGAAGCAGAGGAGGAAACTGAGTCTTCCACTTGTCCCAACACTTCCTTCTCTCTTGCTAGAAAGTATTTGTTCCTTTTACGTAAAAAGCTGAGGTCATCTGCTCATGTTTCCCAACTAATTTGTTCAAAAATCCCCCGTGTCAATAAGTGACTGTTTCTAACTTTCATGCCTTGAGCTAGTGTTCTGTAAATTCTTCTGGTGTCTTATCGAGCACATAAGAACTTTAGTCATTATTGTCAACTCTCTCAGTGGTGTGCTGAGATGTTGGAAGACCTAATTTTATCGAACTAATTTTATCAGACTTTATTATGTCCTCTAGTTTCTTATAAAAGAAACAAATCTTGAAAAATATTACTCTACAACTCTGGTTTGTTTCCTGGACTGAGTTTGAAGTTGTCATTCTCTTTTGCAGAGTTTTTTGAGATTTTAAACCTTCTTTAGGTTTATGTATGGCTTTTTAAAGGTGAGAGATGTTGTTTGAATACCAGTAGAGCCTATCAACTAAATAGAAGGAGGCCTGCTTTCAAATCCTTTTCTTGATATTTCCATGCTTTGGTGTGTACCTATTTGGCTTCTATGTTAGAACTGTTGCACTCTGTTGATGCAATTAAACAGTGTTTAAAACAAGGACTTTCATTGGAAGATGAATGGGAGGCAAGGTGGGAGGACAAGAGACAACAAGTCCAAGCTGAAACATAAGGGAGTCAAAGCAGATATAAGGACTTTTTCACCATGAGTTCAGTCAAGCATTGAAACATGTTGCTTAAGAAGGCTGGGCAAACTCTGTCCTTGGCATTTTCAAAACCCAACTGGATATTGTCCTGAGTAAGCTGTTGTGACCTCAGAGCTGGCCCTGCTTGGAGCCGAAGGTGTCTGGAGACCTCCTTAGGTCCCTTCTAGATACTGCATAAGAGGTTATCCAGTCCATTCACAGATACATTTCTTACAGAAGCAGGAACTGTTTACAGTCCTCTGAGTTCTCACAGCATTTCATCATATAGTTACTAATTTAAACATTTAGCTACTCACTTAGAATTTATATAAAATTTTGAAAATATACTAAGCAAAGTGACTTTTCTTTTGAGGCCCCTTTTACACAGAAAGCTGTATTGAAAACAAAACCAGAAATACACATATCAGGAAACACTCTGTTTAGGGTCTTGGCCCTTATAAGGCAAACAGAATGTTTCCAGATTTAGCTCAGAACAGACAACAATATTTTTATGCAAGTTTAGAAACGGCAGTAAATAATCTGCGGGTAGGAGGTAAGTATATCAATTACTTATATCTATACTGTGTACATTGCTTTGTGCCTAATATTAATAGTGATTGGAGTGAATACATGTGTGTGTGTCACTACAGTAAGGTGGTGCATATATGGTGGTTGCTATATGCCTGTTCACCAAGCAGCCTCATTTGCTCATGGAATTGACATTATAGCATTCTGCTTTCAAATGCATTATCCATCCTGAACAGAACATGAACAACATACAAACCTAAGAAAATGATTCTTCCCTGAAAGATAATGCCACATAATTGAGTCTCTGTATAGGCTGTTTGGAGACAGTAAGAAAGAAATGTAAAACAGGATCCCTGAAACTGGTACAGCTTGTAAAATCTTGTTAAGCCATGTTAAAAAAAATACATTAATGCCCCCATTAGAAGCTGCAGTTTATTTATTGCATCCTATTCTTTAGCCCTAGTAGGCATAGACTTTTTTTTTTTTTTCAATCTTCCATCCGTCCTTCTCCCTCCCCTTTGAAAGTGCACTCATTGAACTCCTGGCAATTAGTGTAATTGAAATTTATTGACAATGCGGCCGTCTGCCGAAGCTTCATTGTTCCGAGTGCTTAGTGCACAGCGCTATTGAGCAATGCCATGGCAGTGTCAGACAGCTCATACCTTGCTCAATTATATCAATGGACCAGTGACTGCCAAAGGTTCCTTTGGGGGTACGAATGTTACTTAGTGATAAGAGCCTTT
This sequence comes from Oxyruncus cristatus, assembly GCA_013399855.1. Classification (NCBI taxonomy): domain Eukaryota; kingdom Metazoa; phylum Chordata; class Aves; order Passeriformes; family Cotingidae; genus Oxyruncus; species Oxyruncus cristatus. The sequence goes on along the minus strand of VXAY01004421.1, from coordinate 2,046,240 downwards.
CGAAACAGAATCCCAGGGCCCCATCTCTAGTGGGAGATGGAAATGAAATATGTATTTCTCTGCTGTGGAAAATTAATGTAATTGGCTCCCTTAAAAAGCTTTGACAAGTTGACCTGTTTGAAATCTGAGGAGGGCTTATACTGCAGTATCATATTATCTCCAACATAAAACCCCTCCTTTGGTGGCAGTGACAGTGGGATAAAATGGAATTTGGATAGTAATATTAAACTTCAGCTCTATTGAAGACGTTCATATGTTTTTCCATTTATAGCTGCAAGATGAGGTCGTTTAGAAATCCTATCTTTTTTGTATTGCCATCTAATCTTTTTGTTTGTTTGTTTGATTTGATTTATACTAGTGAAGGAGAGAAAACAGTGTGTGTGAGTAAGATCTCTATACTTAGGTTTTCTTCTAAAAGGTCTATTGATGGAAATTTAAATAATATACCAAATGAGAATATTTGATTTAGGCTAATTCTGAAATCAGATTTGAACTCTGAGAAAATTAATCAATATATTCCTTACATGCATAAAGATTTATACACCAAAAATTAGTAAAAGGTTGGCATAGTAGTCAAAAAACAAAGCTGAATATCCAAATATGCATTTTAACTTGCGTTTGAATACAGATGCATACAACAATTTTGTCTTTGGTTGGAATTAAACTACCATGATAGAACAGGAGACATTTACAATGGACCATATTCTGCCCAGGCTTAAATAAACATCATGCATTCCTACTAAATTCACTGTAACAATGTGTTTGAAAATTAATCAGAGTTCAACTCAATTTTTTTTTTTTTTTTTTCAGATAGTAGAATGACTTGACATTTTATAGAATATTAAAAAAGAAAAAAGTCTGAAATGGAAACCTCCACATATAAGTATAGAATTTCATTAAATTATTATTTATTTGCCTTCTTTTCAAAATCAGAGCAAAATCTAATGTTGGTAAGGGATGGGGGAATTATTATTCCCATTGTAAATTTTTTGCATTGCAGTTGTCTTTACTCTTTGGCACACAGACGAAGATCTCTTATTCATGGGTTTTTAGGGAATATAGAATTCTGGTTCTCATATGGGTGGGGGGATGGGCTGTAAAATCCTCTTTTATCACTGAAAAAGATTCACCAGTAATTAGAAGAAGCATCTCTGGAAAAATGTAAGACAGAAGGGAAGCAGTAGTTTAATTGAGGTAAAAAGAACTGCAGCAGAGATAACAAGGTAAATTAGTTATTATTGCTCTTTAAAAAAGAAGAAAAACCCAAGAAAACTCAGATAAAACAAAGCTGAACAAGACTCCTTAGTCTCCTTTGATTTTTGTGGGGACCAAACTTGGTGATTATTTTGTGATTTGCATTGCTTCATCTGAATCTATCCCTGCTTCTTTGCTAATCATTTCTTCCTGCATTGGAAGAACACCTTGCCTGGTTTCAGTTTGGATGCCACAAAAATCTCTTGAGAGATGTAGAGTACTGTTAAACCAGAATTATAACCTCTATCCAGGATTTGGCCTCAGACCTAGAGTAATCCTACTTTTCTTCCAAATTACTATTACTCAAATTATCGCTGCTCAGAGCTTGGTAACAGTTGAAATGACTGATAGGTTTCTAGTTTTAAAACCTCTAGAAAGACCTGTAGACCTAAGTAGTACAAAATGTATCCCACCAGCTATAAAATACTTCAGGATACTTCAACAGTGCTTGGAGTCAGACAATACTTCAGTGAGTCCAATACTTCAACAGTATGCAGATTCAGTGAGCTCTTATTTTTAGAAAAAATCATGATGAAGGAATACAAGAGTTTAAGAATTAAATTGTCAATATTTGACTGAAGATACGTTAAGTGAATTCATTTAAATGAGGAAATAATGATTTTAAATATTGTTTTTGGTGTTATTTAGTACATCAATATTATTAGTATTTAGTATTATCACAGAACACATTTGCTTTTAGTTAACTGGAAGTATACCTTGATAAACTAGAGTTTTGTACAGAGTCTCTGAATCTTGCACTGAGTGATTTCTTTATGTTTAATTATGTTATGTTTAGTTTTAGTTATTTGATTACTTTGCTGGATGGTAAACCAGTTGGTAAAGGACTAATCCTTTATATCTCAGACAACGACAAGATGTAATCAAAGCTCAATCATCAAACCTATTCTACAGATCTTCCAACAGCGATCATCCTTCTTCTGTTTCTCGGGAAGAGAATCGTGCAGAACATAAATATATATAATACTGGATTATTTATATAACTTTAAATAATTTCCTTTAATCGCATTAAACTTCAGTGAATGTTGTATATGTGATGGGTTTAAAGCTTTCATCCTAACTTCATAAAAGTTCTTTCAGAGCCTGTACTAGAGAATGATCATTCTGAATTGCTACTAACTAATGAAAGCATGCAATTATTTTAAATGTTCCTCCAAGGGATTTGCTTGGTAAAGTATTTCAAATTCATATATAAAAAATTAATGACAATGTGAGTTTAACTTCCTCTGGATCTGGGCTGACTGCAATCATTACATAGAGAAAATTATTCAGATATCTTTATTAAAAGTATAGTGTTGAGATGCACACTTTTTTGTGCGTCGTAAATTGCTTTCTTGACTTCATAATATTACCATACAGTGAAATATATTTTACCCAATGCTTGTTTAGATAGTCTGTCTTTAGCCTTAGGAACATGAATTGTTGCTTTCCTTCCATGCACTTCTCATACTAGTAGATGGTAAGATGAGGCAACTTTCTAGCACCTTTAGGGTATAACTATGGTCTGAAACAATATATGGTAGGCCTGAAAATGTTTTCAGGTACTATTAATTTTTTTTAATTCCCTCACTACTGCAAGCATAATAAATTATTTTAGGTATTTTGTGGATTAGTTAAAATGTCCATGGCATTATCAGCTCAAGAAATGTGTAGGTAGGGGGAAGTAGGAGAGAGAGAGAGAGATGAAACTAAATGTGAAACTCTTGTACATGAGTACATGTACATTTGGAGAAATAAAGGGATCCCCATAGCTCTAAACCTGGTTGCATCTGTTCTAAAACCTCATAAATTTCTGCTTAGCAGTCCAGCTGGTCAGAATCTTAAAAGAACATAAAATAGATACTCATCTCGATAAGACAATTATGTTGTCAGTTCTCTCGATCAGCACGAGCTTGACAAAGCATGCTCCAAACTTGTAATTTTAGCCTGGAGCTCACAAAATTTGAAGAGGTGATCTATGGAAAGGAATGAATTGTCTGAAATACAGGTTTTCATTAATTGTTCCTTAAGCACCAAATCTTGGCCTGCACTTATTTGAAAGTTGGGCGGTACCAGCCCTGGGGTGGAGGGGGAGAAGAATATTTAGGCAGTGAATGTATTTTCACTCCCAGCTGACAGCTCCATACCATAACTGTCAGCCGTGACATCTATCTTAAGAGCGTAGCACTTTTCAAGTTCTTTTGTGTCTGTCATTCAACTATGGACATGCTGCGTGAAATCCTGGCCTGGCAGACAAAACTTGCTGACTGCCTGGATTTCATGGCCTCTGTATGGAGTGGGCGAGAGGCTCTTTCTGCCGTGTGTATTCCTTTCTGCCAAAAGGCGAACTCCAGACCTGGAAGGTTGGTGTCCCCCACCAACATGAAAGGGGACATGAATGATGCGGTTGCACAGTAAAGAGGAGAAGAAAAGTTTGTGTGAGTCTTCCCTTTTGTGCTTGGACTGGGGCTGGGATATGAAACTACGTAGTGCTCCATGAAAGACAAACTATAGGAAACAGTCTGCATGAGGTGCATGTAGCACAGCAAGAATTTGCAGGCAGTGTCCACATACTTACATAATGCTTAGGCTAGGTTATACATCTCAAAGGGTGACACATCATTGTGGGACTTTCATTGTTTTCTTTTGTCTTAAGTTCCTCCTGGAAATAGAAAATAAAATCCTAACAGATTTCAAGTTTAAAAAAAACCCAGAAAACATCTTTCAAATTCCATTTGCTAAGCTGACATAATTGAAATATAAATTTCTAATTTTTGCTTAAGACTTATTTTAAGATCATGAAGGTAAAATATTTATAGAGCCAATGCACCATCTTTTGGATTTTGTGATGTTTGTAATGTTCCATCGAACCAATGAAAGATAGCAGCTTTGCAGAGATACATGTATTAGGTTGGAGTAGTACTGAGTGTTTCCCTTGAAGTTTTGCTAGTTCACTGCCTGGTGCTTTTTAATTCATGCTCGTACATAAATTTGACACATTGAAGTATTGAGTATTCAGCATTAGGTTTATGATAAAGCAAATGCAGTCCCTTGGCTGTCCAAGAGTATAAGTGGTTTGAAACATGATCACAACGCCTGGGAGAAATCCTTGTAATAGGCACTAGAGAGAGTCGACATTTTTAAAGGATAAAAGCATATAGTAGTCATACAAGAAGGCACTCCTCTGAGACAGAATTAACATGAGATATTGATAGTAGTTCTTTCAGATTAACACGTTGCATAGTCACTACTAGTTTCGTTTGCATTTACTTAATGCATTTCTTCCCAGGTACTTACTTATTCAATAGGGACTGTCTTCTAATTCATGGCTAAGCTTCGCGAATGAAGATTTGGGAAGAGCTCTACCCACGTTTGTTGCAAGTGCGTTGGTCTTCTAATATACACTGACCAAGTGATGTTGTTGTATGATACGTTCCAGCATATTCTCTGAAAAACCTGCTGGGAGGGCTGAAATACCATTGGCTGAAATGAAAGGGCAAAAATAACCTGTTGAAAGATTAAAAAAAAATTCTTTACAAGGCATATTGAAAAACCTACAGTAAAGTGGCACAGATTTGTAAGAGATCTTATCTTTTGGCCTCCCATCATGGGAGTAGTTCTTGCATGTTTGCCTGTGCCTTTTCAAGCTTCCTTAGAATATGCCATTAGAGTGCTCTTTGGCAGAAGAAAATGACAGATGCAAGAAATCCATCCCAATTTTTACAACGAAAAATTTTGGTAGCATTTGTTAAACAATGAGTTTTGCCTTCACACAGCTGTTTAAGAAATACTGCATTGGCCTTAAAAACACCCTGGTGACTTTATGAAAAGAATTTAAATGGAAAAGATGTACGCTGATGAGTTTAAACAATATATTGGTATAAAGATAAAAATGCTACTGCAGCGCTGGACAGTATTCCAGGTCTATCAAAATACTAAATTATTTTTCAGGAATTACTTACACTGAAAAAAAAATTGTCCAAGAACCTCAAAAATATACCTGCAAAAAAGGTGTACTACAGTTAGGGGGCTAAATTAAAAACCCTGTGTTTTTAACATGATATCTGACCTATATTTTAAATCTGAAATGATTTAAAATATATAACCTCCTGTAGTGGAAGGGGTTTATTTGTTTCTTTTTACCTCCTGCTACAGATCCTTTGTAGGTCTATCTCCTGAGTTTTGCTCTCCTACCCTATTTTGTACAATCTGTCCTAAACTCCTGTTAGCACAGAATTCTGAACCCTTGTTTCTTCTCACAGGGCAAAAGGAACAGGAATTGCATTCCAGACAGGGAGTACCATGCATTATGAAGGGTTATGGAATGGCATTGTGAAGGCATTATGGAATGGCAATATTAAAAACTGGAAAAGCAACCAAACAACCAACCCACCCTAAAATTCATAAATCCTCCTAAAACTAAGAGTGAAGAAAACAAGCCTCAAATCAGGCAAATTAAAATTAATAATAATAATTATTATTAAAAAAAAACAAAACCAAAAACAAACAACCCCCAAAACCCCAAAACCCCAACCCCTTCTCCCACCAGTTGTAGCAAAAAGTCATCACATGTTTCCTTTTTAGATGACCAGGGACATTGAAATAACTGAAATTTTGATCAATCGTCATCTGTGCTAAACAAGTGTAGTGTGAAAACACATCTAATGATACTATTTTTTAGGAGTTCTGGCTTTTGTTTTGCCAACTCTGATAGACCCTGAAATAGTTTTCTTTCCAATTTTGTCCTGAAAACAAAAAAGCTGTTCAGGTTTGTCAGACAACTACATCATCACTTTCTCTATAATTTCCTGCCATAATTTGAAGAACCTACAGGGTGTGTTTCTTGCCATAATGTAATAAAGCTCAGTTGTTTATTTACTGTGGGCCTGTATTTGCTATTACGTGTTTTACAAGAGGTGTTTTCAGCGTAAACAGTATTGTACATTTTCTAGTAAATGAGGCAACTAATGTTGTTTCCTGCTGTTCCTTTTTTTGAGGGGGAGTGGTGGTGAGTGGATTTTGCAGGGGAAGTCAGAGGAAAGTGTTAACTGATTAGTCTTGATTTGTAAATTACATCCATTTAGAAAGGTTTTATGTAGTCCTACTCTATCTAAAATAATTCATAATGCTGATTGCTTTGAGGGGAGTAGAAGTAGGCCATTATTTTCAGTGTGTTTTCTCTTCACAGTCACTAGAGAAACAGGAATAGTTTTGAAAGAGGCAGGTGAATTTAGAAATCCCAAAGAGAATATTTATAGCCATTTCTTATATACAGGATTTTATATGAATTAGTATAAAGAGTGTTGGCTTGTTGAGATGTGGATTACACTAAATTTACTGATTTTATATGTAAGCAGTCTCACTTATGTAGGAAAACAAATGCATATCAATGTGACTAACCTACTCCGAAATTTTTCCATGTCATTCTATGGGAACTATAAATATGAAGCAGAATGACATTAACCTGATTTTTTTAATACCAAAGACAGCAAGTGGAAAAATGTCATAAAATCAGATTTTGTATGACTGTCACAACTTGTCACCTACGTAATTTATGCTGTAAAAATATGAATAGAGCAGGATGCTATACATGATTTATAAAGATATAAACAGTAAACAGTGCTTGAAATGTATATATTTTTTATTGCTAGCTATTCTCTAGCCCCACGGTGTAATGCCGAGAATTGAACTTGTTTCACAATTTTTAACTTTGTCTCCAGCAAATAAGTCACATTGGAGAGAGGCTTACTGAACCGGCAGGCAACTGTGAGACCAGCTAGATTTCTGTATCCTAACAATCAGGATAAATTAAAGAGTCATGTAAATACAGCCTCAGACTATTAGTAGGTGGCATTGGTGTCATATTTTAAACCATAAAAATATAGAAAATGCAGGGGCTTTTTGACAGGTGATATTTTGTCTGTGTTGAAGAACTCTCTGGCTGTACTTTTGAGCAGTGTGAATTTCTTAAGTCTTGGGAGGAAATAGAAAAAGCTGTGGTTTGTGGGTGAGGGAGTAGGGAAAGAAAACTACTCTAATTTTCAGGGATGCAAAACTTTATTTACAACCTATGAAAGTCATCAGTGAGTTGTGAGTGTGCTTTTCCTGGATATTAGTTGAGAATGTACTGGTATTTACAATGCTAGGTTGGGTCTCTGTAGAATGATATATGACTACTGATCTGGTATTGATCATGAAATCTTTCATATTAGGGGTAGATAGGCACATCAGTAAGTAAAGTTCATTCACTGTGGTTCCCATGTAAGTCTCATTACTGCTTTCTACCCAACCCTTATGTGGACTTGTTAGGCATTAAGACCAGATTTTGGTCTTAGACACAGACATAGGGTCATTTCAGCTTTTTTCCCCTGGTTTTCTTTAACCGCTCTTTAACCAGGTTGTCCGTGCTGCCTCCCAAGACAGTCTGAATTACTATTGTTATATTATTATTATTATTATTATTATTATTATTATTATTATTATTATTATTATTATTATTATTATTATTATTATTATTATTAGGAGTAGGTTTCTTGAGCTAGGGTATCAAATGCTGTATGTCTTGGGGAATATTTTAATGTCACATTATTTCCATCTCTGGGTAATCATCTGTCACTTTAAATGCCAATGCCAAGTAAAGACTCCAAGTCCCTCAGGCCAAAAAGCTCATGCTTTCCTCCACTATAAATTAGGGCACATTAGGAGTTACCTCCTCTTACAGTCTGTATTTTATCCCATTCTTGCTGATGATGACCACCTGAACAGAAGTTCTTCCTTGAGGTACCTAATATTTAGTTGTCTAATTTCTGGAGGAGAAAAAGGAGACTTGGATGGTACCATGGAATTTTGAAGAGTTATTAAAAAAAACCTCCTGTCTGTCCCACAGCTGCTTCTGAAGTTTCAGGTCACTATATTACTACACTCCAGATTGCTTGCTCCTTTCTAAGTGGGATTATCGCCAGGTGTCAGAAAAGAGTTGATACTACTAAGGGGATTGCTCATCTGAATAGAGGTCAGTATGAGGGGGATCCTAAGGGCTCTCTTTTCAGACCTCTTTCTCATTTGCATATCTCATGTTGAGAAACCGTGCAAGAGTCATTGTGAAGACAGGCTGGAGCTGTTACTGGATAATAAGTGTTAGGGTTGACTGATTATTGCAGTTTAGTGGCGGTACTAAAATTTTGTCAGAAGTGTAGACAGTGGACCTTGTAAACCTTTTTCAAAGCTGCTTATAGAAGAGACTTTTTTTTTACCACAAATCCATCTCTGCAAAATCCAGATGAGCTGAAGACAATGATTTACATGGCTGTGTAGAATCATTAATATGGTAAAATTGTAGATCATCAAGTCCAACCGTCAACCCATCACCACCATTGTGTTCACCACTAAACCACATCTTCAAGTGCCATACCCACACATTTTTTGAACACTTCCAGGGATGGTAACTTCACCATTTCCCTAGGAAGCCTCTCCCAATGCTTGACAACCCTTTCCATGAAGAAATTTATCCTAATATCTAATTTAACCTCCCTTGGCACAACTGAGGTGATTTCCTCTCATTCTGTCCCTTGTTACCTGGGAGAAGAGACCAACCCCCACCTCACTACAACCTCCTTTCAGGTAGTTGTAGAGAGTGATAAACTCTCATCTCAGCCCCCTTTTCTCCAGGCTAAACAATCCCAGTTCCCTCGGCTGCTCCTCATAAGACTGCCCTTCCTTCTGAGGCAGACTCTGTGTTTGCTAACATAATGTCTTTTTCACCTAGTAGGAAGTCTGTCAGAGTTGACATGTTGCAATGACTTTGATTTTGCAGTCTGCTGCAGGCACCATCAGAAGAGAGAAGTGCCAGCCTCTGTGCCCATAACAACCCTTCCTCGGATTGTCTGACACCTCTAGTTCTCCAGCTTTTGTGGAAGGGACAGGTAGTGAAGGTCATTGTAAAAAGTGAGTACAGGTCATCCTTTCTTTCTTTCCCACTAGTGCCAACCCAAGCATGGGAAGAAGAGAGAATAATGGAGAGCCCCTGAAAATGCGGGAGGAGCAAATACGTTGCTCAGGGAGGTATGCAAAGCCATGTAGGAACTGTGAAGCGTGTATTAATTATGAATCTGTGATGTGTGGATGAAGTGCCAAGCAGCTTCATGCAGTTAGTAATTATTTAATTAGTTGGGATTTGATAAGAAGTTGTTAGTTCTATAAAGCATGTTAGTCAGCAGGAACTTCTAAAGAAGGGGCCAGGTTTATCTTTGTATGTCAGTCAGAGTTGGCACAGTGAGTTGTACACGTCTTCCTTAATGGGAGGTCAGAAGACTTGCCAAGTCTGTAACAGAAAACAGGTTTTTTTCAATGGGACTTTAAAATCAAGGTCATGTTTGTTTTTTTTTTTCTTTTGTTTATCTAAAAGTTTGAGAATAGTAAAAGTAGTATCAAGAGAGAAATGTTAAGGCCTCAAAATTTAAGGGGCTTCTTCACACCTCAAGAGGAGTTAAAGCAATACACTAATTATGCAAAAGATATTCTTTTGCTAAACATCTCATTTGTACAATAACAGAGGACAACTGAATACAATTGGAAGGAACTAAAACATTTGGTTGTTTTTTCAAGTTTTCAGCTGTTTGAGTGTAGTGTAGATTATACTTTATGGCCAGGGTTCTTCCTTTTATGTACATGTATGATGTATGATTTATTGCATTTCTCCAGTTGGATATTTGAAGTATTAATATTGGGTTTAGACTTTGTGCCATTCTTCTGTCCTGAAGCAAAATGAACTGCTGTAATTGAATGTGACCGAGAACTTCACAGTAGACTAAGCCAAACCAAAGGTGGTTATGAGGATCAGAACACCTGAATTCATCCTTGCTCACTTCCCTGCTTTTCTTTTTGGCTGCTTTGTAGGAGAATATTGAGTCTGGAGTTCCTGAAATGTTGGCTGGATACAAGTACAGGATGTGTTGTAAAGATCAACATTGTTGCAGTAAATTATTTATGCTATTAGCCAAAACTAATTGTTGGTGTTTAAGAGAAGTTTTACTTCAGTGCATTAAGAATGAAGGATACTTCTGTGGTGACTGAATACAGTGTACAGAGTTATTTAATCTACCCTCCCACACAATTACACAGCAACACACTGCACGGGCAGGAATGAGTTTGTTGTCGGATGAGTACGCCAATATTTTTCTTGAAGTGCCACAATTTTCTTTGCGTGGAGCTGAGTGTATGGCAACCTTCTTTCATGCTGTCTTCACCTGATCTATGACTTTTCCATGGAATTTCTCACAGGTCTGGATCTCAGACCTCTAGGGCTTTCATTAATGCTGCCAGAAGACAAGTCAAGACAAATGGGGATATAACATACTTACATTGTTTCCAGAGATGTTAATATCCTATTTCTATGGTCAGGAGAGGTATATTTTCAAAAGTATTGCTGGTGCCAAAAGCAAGTTGTCCATGTGGCAGTTGATTAGCTGTTCTTCTCCTGATGTCTCCAATTAAGTCATTGGAAGCTATTGATGAAAATTTTTCTTTCATGAAATTTTTTTCCTGACTCCTCAAATCACTGAGACACTATTCAAATCTTAGAAACACCTCCTGAAAGTGTATCACCATGTCAGAGATACATACTCCATCATTGGAAACAGCACTGGAAGCCCTGTAAGGATGAGGAGGTTCTGAATTGGTAAGGCTTTGATCCCATATAGACAAGTTGTTTTCTCCACTGTTGGTGTGTGTAGTAAGGCAGGGCAAATTAGCAATTACAGATGAGCTGATGAACAAGACTTTCATCCCTGGATCCAATTTTTTAGCTATCAACAGACAGATTGGTTCTGTGGTCCATGATTTACCTGAACAGGCCAGTTGACTGAGGCGATAACTTTCCTCCAGCTAGGCACGTTGTGTCCATACAGAGAAGTTGAAGGCTGCTGTATTTTCAGCATGGGGGCAGGAGGCATTATTCATGCAGATGACAAGGACCATACTTTTGTACATTCCCTCTTCTAAGGTTTATAATACAGTCCACTTATACTACAACGAAAATCAGCTTTGTCTTCTAGAATGGTCATAAGTTTGGGAAGCCATGAAATGGTCAGCCTTCAGTTTTTCTATGACTATCAGTGGCTAACCAGTACAGTAGTGCTGTGGAACTCCATTTTCCACGTATGTTTAGTCCCATATTTTGGCTGATTTTATAAACAGCATACTAGTTAAAAAAATGTTAAATATAAATTGAGCATTGAAGAGTTTTTTGCTTTTCTGGAGTAAATATTTAAGTATATATTAAAATTATTTTTTCCCCTAGATCTATGCGTGTTTTAGAGAGTTGGTTTTCTTTAGTAGGTAATTATAAGTCAGTATGAATTTTTCCCTCGAGGGGGTTAAAAAGGCTAACACCTACTGAAATTGTATTAAGACCCATTGTTTTCATTGTCTGAATACTTTGTAATCTGTCTGAGCCAATCTTCAACTTAAAGGTGGTTTATTTTGTACATCTAACATCAAAAGAGGTTAGTTTGGTAATATTTAAAATATGTGCTTTGATTTTTTGTCTCTTTTTTTTTCCTTCCCTCTGGCACAGTGTTTTGTATGTTAAAATTATTTCAAGGGAAGATCTTTGCTCTAGAAACTCACTCTTCATACATATGCCTGAAGTCAAGAAAAGCATACTACTGTTTATTCCATATGATCACACAGCTAATTAATCAAGATTTGAATGAGTATCAAGATGTAGCCTTCATTCTGTCTGCTTATTAACTTTCATTATGTGTAAATCTAAGTTGTAATTGTTAACAGGATGGATTATGCTCTATTTTTTTTTTTCCTATAACAGCATTCCTTCACAAGTCCCCTTATTAAAGTGTACCCAGGGTGATATATTATGTTAAGAAGGTTTAAAACATAAGGTGACAATGACCTTCCCTTTAATTAACTATGATGGAAATAAAGGTGAGAACAATGATGATGAAGCTCTGCTGGAGACCGTAAATCATGTGCTGCACTGGTTAGACAGGACATAGCTACAAAAATAACCTTGCAATTCACAGGTTAAATGGCTCTTCCATTGTGCTGCATTCCCTATTGTTTTAATTTACATACATACAGATAACTTTAATTTTATGGCAGTGTAAAAAATGTCTTTTATCAAATAATGAGTTATTTTCTGAATACGCTTGAAAACATGTGACTATTTTGTTTGTTAAAATATTACTCAATATTCAAGCTTTTAAACAGCAAAGTGGCATATGCAGCAATGGAAAGTTGGGATACTTTGGTATTTTTGTCTATAAACCTGTGCTGTAAAGGACAGGATTCTGGACTTTCATCTCATTCACAAGATGAGCTTGCCAATTATAATTTTCAAGATCTAAAAATATTTTCTAACTTAATTAAGTATGTTTAAGAGCACATTACATGTTCTTAGCTATAAGACTATTTCTAAATACATCCCTTTATCTGAGAGTTATAGTCCTCTACCATTTAGTATACAGAGTTTGCAATATAATGGGTTGCAGTTCGACAGAAGTCATAAATACATTCACTGGGGTCAATTACTGCATGATAAATTAAGAAAGATTTCTGTCACCCTGACTATCAACATTGAAGAAAGAATATTAAGTGCTTCCTGTTCAAATTGTGTTGGATAACCCTATAAGATTAAAATAGATCCAGAAGGCTTCATTTAGATTAAAAAAACCCCAAACCTCCAAAACAAACTAATGAAAGTGTAGAGACTATTTTTGCACTTGCTTTATGCTTTACATCCCTTGATTTTTCCATGAAGCTGTGCTCTCAGTCTTTGAGACTGGTAAATCTAAATGTGGAAAACAGAAAGTCTGGTGGAAAAAAGAGTTCAAAGTGGATGTTAACAGGCATTAAGCAAGAATTTTGTGATATTTTTGCAACTGATAATGAAGAGGTAGGTGTTGTAGAACTGAAAACACCTGAATGAAATTAGTATAACAGCAAGTTCAAAATTAGTGGTCCATTTTTTTCTGTGTTGTAATGCCAGCAGTCATTGCTGGGGTAAGTTTTGGGTGGTAACTTTTTTTTTTTTTTTAAATTTCAAGATAAGAGTGTGGAGTTTTATCCTACGCTATTTCCCAAGTGTTTCAATGTAGCATTTTAAGATAAATCATCAGAGACATTTTGGCTTTTTGAGGTACAAAAATGCAGATGAAGGGATCATGGATGGAGAGCTAGGTGTCTGGGAGTTACTTTTGAGTAGACTGAAGAGACATTGGTTTAGTTGATTGTCCCTTAATGAGGCTAAACTGAGTGTGTAAGAAGGGGAATAACAATTCTTACTGCTTCAGTATATCTTGTAGGTGACCCTTCAGCAGAACAAGTTTTGTTTTAGAGTATGCAGTCTGCATTAGTCCTTCCTCTACGCTGGCATGTCGGTGGCAATGTACACAGGTTTTGAGACAAAGAAAATGTTACTGAGATTGAAATGAAGTTTCTCTGTGTGCTGGGAAATGTGCAAGTGATGCACTCAGAAATCTGCAATCATTTTTCCCTGGGTATCCAACACAGTGGGAATGTTACTACAATATTGGTTTCTCTGGTGCCTTCCTGCACATGTTGAACAAGTAAAAGGAGTGACTGAGGCGTCATCATTTCCACATGCCTCAACGATATTAGGGAACTGATGAGGCAAGATACCTCTAAACAATCACACTATTATTTTGTATTGGGTAGTTCTGGGGGAGAAAAATCCTTTCCAGTTCTACAGGCATCACAAATGCTTTGATTGCCATTGATCTCCCTGAAACTCTGAATTATTTCTTTTTAACAAGTTACTCAGGCATTTCTATAAGAACTTCTGTGTCAATCTGATTTTCAGTCTTTAGATCTTATTTTCTATCTTAATAAATGTTTCCAACGGAGAATATTTTTGCTATACAAAAGTATACTGAGATTTCTAAAGAATAATATTCTTGTGCTGGTGCAACACACTCACATATTTTACCAAAATGTCAATTTTTGAGTCACTGGAGAAAAAATGGTGATGTCAGAACATTGGAGAGTTGGTGATGGGGTAAAATGCTGTAAATGGTATAGCAGAAGTGTCAAGCATTAAGGGTAGAGCTGGTAAGAGCCAGAGAGCTTGGCTTCTTCCTGCAAGAATGGTAACAGATTTCACAGTTTCAGGCCAGAATGAAATTTAATTTTCTCTGAAGTAGCTGGTCAATAGTGAATCTTCCATAAATAATAATTTTTTTTGTCTTTGAAGAAAAATGAGAAATTACTTTGCTGCTGCTTTACCCCTTCTCTGGATCTGTAAAGCTTTTGGCTGTTGTAACCCAATCTTTTTAGGAAAGAGAAAAATTTTTACCATTGATATTAATTCATAAGAGTACTTAGGTGTGATTCCCTTCTACTACTTCGTTGCCTTTTTTGGTGGCTTTTCTATTAGAAAGGATTAGATTAGAAAGCATCTACAAGATGCTTCAATTACCTGTTTTTCATAATCTTGAATTCATGCCCTGACATAATTAAGTAGTAAAATTCCACAACATTTGCTTGGTATTTCATTGGTCTCCCACAATTTCTTGCTAATTTTTTCTTGTCTACATTGTCTTCACCTGGCCCCCAAGTTTTTATCAATATTAATTTTCCCTTTCTTATTAGAATAAGAAATACTCCATGGCTCACAATTGCTTTGGAGCCGAAAGTGATTTGTAATTAATGTGGTGCAGTTGAAAAATGTTTTTCTTCTCAACTCCTCTTTTGAATTCCATGTTTTTAGTACAAAGGCAGATTGTTGTTAACTTCTATATTAGAAATTTGCAGGACACAGAGATAGTACTGAACAAATTTTAAATAAGTTAAAGAAGAAACATAAACAAGCGACAAAGGCCAGAAATGGACTACTTTGTAAAGTATCAGGTCAACTTATTCATAACAAGGAGAGGGTAAGGAAAGAGAGAAGGAAATTGCTGCAGATTTACTTGTCTGATGACCGTCAGAAACCTAGGAAAAGCTCCCATGAAGATACATAGGTGTACATTTAAGAAATGTGATTAGACTTGTTAAATCTCAAATAAACATTGCTTATTTATTCTCTGTCAAAAGAGAAATGTTTCTTTTTGATGACTGGGTGTCTGGCTTTTGTTTGGCTTCTGATTTTTTTAATGCGGTTGAATGGAATTCTCTTGTCTTACACTGGAATCTCAGGTTAGTTTAGTTTTGGGCAGCTAAAGAGAACATTTAAGGGCACATTTAATGTCTAGAAGGTTTTGAGGAAAATGAATGAGAATATGATTTGCATCATGTCATCATTTCTTCCCATGAAAACTGTGAAAGGACATGAGCTGCATATGCAGTTAATTGGCAGAAATCTTTTTTGTGGTAGTTTTAATGGAAGCAGTAAGACCTTTTGAATTGTTCCTAGAAGGGTATAGAAACCGAAAACAAACTTTTCAGTGCTATGTGTTGGGCAGTTGCAAAATGTTGTTGAGCAAATCTCAACATGTTGAGATCCCTCTGTAAAGGGGGTCTCAGGCACTTATATGGATTGGGTGCTTATCTACACATCTGTGGGGGACTATGTGTTGCATACCAATTGAGAGCAGATTCTTGGGACATGATGTGCATTAGTTAAGATGAATTAGATGCAGCCACTCTTTTAATGTTGGACTAGGTTCAAGTACATTTTTTCAGGTAAGATGTTACTGTTTGAGAAATGCCACTCACCTTACAGAATTCTGTAATATAGGCACATATTTAGGATTCATAATATAACACAAAGTTGATTTATAATGGTGTGGAGGAAGGGAGGTAACTACGAAGGTTTGATACTAAGGATTTTTTTTGGCTTCTGTTGAGTCCTATTTAGAACAGAGGGTGAGAGGAGCTAGTTTCACAGTTTAAATTCTAGATATCATTGTAAGAGATTTGATAAGTAAATGGTGAAGTTTTAACACAACTTTTCCTAGGTTGCACTTATTAAAAAAAAATTAGGGTTAATAAATCAACAGGTGTGTGTGTGTGTCCTATCCCTCTGAGCTTTCTGAAATATGATTGAGTTTGGTTATAACTTTTCATTTATCTCCACACTAGGATGAGAAGAAAAATTTATATCTTGTCAATAAAATGTTAATAAGGTTAATAAAAAATCACTGGATTTTGATCAGTTTCAGATTTTGAAATTAGGAATTTTGGGGGATTGTTAACAAAAAAAAAGGAAGTGGGAAAATAGGGAAGTTGCAATGACTCTTATAGTCTAGGAAAAGGTTACCTTTACAGGACCTTTAGTGTCAAAATTTCATATGGTTTCCTGACTTTGGGATGAAAAATGTTGTTCTAGACTCTTTTGAAGAGTTTCAGGAGCCTGGGAGTTTTTCTAGGGAATTTTGAGATTTTGTTTAAAATGTGTTTTAGCAAGCCTAGTTGCCACCTAGTATAATTGCTGAAAATTTTGGTCTATCTGGTCTTTTTTTCAGTCAAGGGCTGGTAGGAGAATCAATCAAGTGGCTTAGAATGAGATAAACAGAAGGTAAAGTAACAGCATGATTAGATAGTCCAGTAAATCAGAACCTCCCACCCAAATACTCGGTAAAATTATCTGCCCTATATCATTAATATCTGTCATGGTACCCATGGGATGGTAAGAGATTTTATTCTGAATCACTAATTACAAAAAGCCCATAAAAGAAAACAAAGCTGTGACTAACTAGCATTTGTATTTGAACAAGGGAAAGTCAAATCAATTTGACTGGATCCTTTTAAAAACAGATTTTGCTTGGTTTGTTACCATTTTAATTTTTTCCCATACTTGGTGCCAATCAGGCATGACAAATGGGCTCACCTTTGAACACACTTTGCTCTAATAATGTCATAAAGTAACTCCCTTTAATTGGTACCTCAAGCCACTCTCATCAAACAAGCTCATAAAAAGAAACTAGTGACAGCTTTCACTTCTGCTAGATTTATGAGTCTCATCTGTGCCCAGACTGTCTATGTTTACATTGCTACTCTAGGCCTGACCTTAGATCAAAGAAGCAATATATTTTTTTGTTCCACAACAAACTTGCCCTATCACTTCAATTCAGACATTTATTCCTGCAGTGCCTGACTATTGTGAAAACTTTGCACTTAGAGATACATAGGGCAGTCACTTTACAGTCAGGGTTACAGTTCACTGTAATGTAGAAAATATATTTTTGAAGCCAGATACATAATTTTTAATTTAATAATTTATTCCACACTTGATATTTTTTCTTCACAGATTGTATAAACAAAGACTCTCGTGTGTGCTCATTATTCAAAACTATTCACCTAATAACTTCTGTGAATAATTCTTGGTCTTGGTCTGTAGCTCATTCTCAAGGATCTCATTGTGAATATTTGATCATCGAAATTCCAGCTCAGTGACTCATCACCTAAATCATATGGTATGCTTCTGCCAGGATGGAGGAACACAGCCCTTAATTTTCTACTTAATGATTCAGAAAGTGGCAAGCACTTGTCCTCTGAAAGTCAAGGCCCTTTATCAAATACCAGAACTTGAAGTCTTATCTTAGTCACTTGTTTTAGCAGATGTTGGAGGTAATAACCTGTAAATGCAGATTCAAAACTCTTCTTTGTAACTATTGAATTTTAAATTAGATACTTTGATGGATGCACCTACTTTTATGTTCTTCTTTTCCAGCAAGTATTCCAGGCAACTAACAGATAAGAGTGAAATTATTCAAAGTGTGTTTCTGCAAAACATAGGATTTATAGCAGCAGAAATTCCTGCTCATGTCCAGTAATAAATGCTCGGGAATTGTATTATGAAAGTAAGAGTTTATTTTCAGCTTTACAGTAAATAACTGTACAGTCTATACTTGGGGTGGTTCACAGTGGAATTTCTGATCTTGATTCATATCAAATTTCCAAGAATATCTATTTTTCACTTTCTAGATTCTATACACTGACACTTGTCATCATTAAAGAATACTAGTTCTTCCAGTGATAATTTGTTTTAGGATGCAAATTTTGTGCGAAGTGCATTTTGCCTGTGCAATTGCTTTCTCTTAGTAATGAACATTGTTAAACTAGAAATAGATTTATTAGGTTTAAATGGAGGTGGTTTATTTGATCTGTCCATAATGCCTTGATAGTGGATTAATTTGCCCTTTTTCAATCAATTTTATGTCGGAGGTTTTCAGTATAGCATAGCATTTATGGTCTTAGGCTCTGCCAGGGGAGGTTTAAGTTGGATATTAGGAAGAAATTTTTTACAGAGAGAGTAATCAGACATTGGAATGGGCTGCCCAGGGATGTGGAGGATTCTCCATCCCTGGAGGTTTTTAGGATGAGACTGGAAGTGGCACTCAGTGCAATGGTCTAGTAACCACGGTGGTAGTGGATCAAGGATTGGACTTGATGATCTCAACACAGTTGATTCTATGATTCTATAATTCTATGATTTAGAATGAATGAATTTAGCAGCCAGTGATACTTATGGTTCACAGAAATATGCATTAAGATTTAAAAGTGTGTTTGGAGTATAACTGTGCACCCATTTATAATTTACTCTATACCCAGGTCTCTATATGTACCTCCCCTGTATTTCAGGCTCTCTGGATTGATAGGGACCAAGTTAGTACACTATGAGTGATATCAGAAAGGAGTTAATGATTCTGAGAGTCCTAGTTCTTCCTCTTTTCCCTCTTTGTTCTAGCAGTGAGAAAGTTTTTTCAGTATTTTCGAATTTATGTATCCATCTGCCCTTCTCTTGACAGTCTGCATAGATCAATTCAACTTTGGTGATACATAAGTTGTGACTTTATTAACCCCTTTAGGAAAAGACACTCCCTGTCAAATGCTCTCAAAATGACAGGTTGGCTGCTGTTCTGGATGTTCTTTATTGCAGTTTATTTACCACTAGTGACTTCTGTTTTATAAACTACCTGGATTTGCTGTAAACTCTTATTTACTATATGGGTAAACTGTACATTCATCAAACTTAGACCCAGCAGAGTATATGTCTATCATTAAACTATGCTCATGAATTAAGGCATTTTAGACATGGTTTGCAATCATGTAAAAAACATTTATCTATTCTTTGTGAGGCACGTGTATATTTGAAGAGATATATTTGGAACTTTCTCCAGCTCACACTGTTCAGGAAGAATAATATTAAAAGATTTTGCTTCAATTTGAAACATTTCTAGTTGGATTTTAATCATGTTTGGAGAAAAGGTGACATAGTGAGTTTAAAATAATGTAAAAATATCTTGTAAGCTACTAGATATTCAGCATTAATATAGGTTTTATTATTCTTTCTTTCCCTGCGGGGAAAACTTTTATGTAAAATGCAATCACTTTCCTAGTTTATGCTTGATAAAACTTTCAAGCAATACTTCTTCATTTCTGGACTATGTGCAAAAATTTGCAAAGCAGTCAGGTGCTGATACTAGATACGGCAGTAGGCACATTTGGGAAAAAAGACCTCTCAATAATGCCACAAAATATTATTTCCTAATGTGCTCTGAGGTTTCAAAATCCAGCCATCCAAATATGTAAAAAATCGGTATGGGATAGAAATATCTAGTTTTTCATACTGGAAAATTCAAAATATGCAGTTAAATAACAGTTGCCTTTAGCTAGATGAATTCATTTGAATAAGTTCTTTCTCAGATCCCATAGTTCCCAAGCCAGGTTTTTGGTCTGTTTGATTTATGATAGATTTAATAAAAACACTGAAGTAGCTTAAGAAATTCTGCCTTCCTTTTCCTAATAATTTCCTTGTTCAATATTAGATGAGACTTAAAATTTTCCATTGATCAACACTGTTTTTTAATACAGGGCCTGTCCTCACCTTCTAGCGAATAGATGAGGGAAGGATGGTACAAAGCCTCTGCTTTGGGTTCAGGGGTGAAGAAAGTTAGAATGAACAAATTTTGGGTTTCAATTCTCATCACAGGAAGCAGTAACTGTACCTACCAATATAGAAGGTTTATGGCAAGTAGCTTGAAAGTGACGTAAATGGTTACTTCCATTTACAAATTTCGTTTGCCTCGCAGGGTTCTTTCTAAAAAAAGAGAGGATAGGAAAGGACTGCTAAACATGAAGAATACTTCCTGCAAAACCACCAGACTGGAAAAGAGGTAATTTTGCCTGGATCTATCCTGCTTCACTAAACCAAATGGGTTGAAAAGGTACATTGTACTCTGACGTTTTCCTGTTCTAATTTATTCAGTTTACATCGGAAATGTGATAAAGAAACCAGTCAAGGATGCCTTGCTTTGTAAACAATGCAATAGTGAAGTGCCATTAAGGATTTTGAATTAAAATGTAGTGTGCTAATTTCTTGTCTCAATTAACAGGCACAGCTCATACAGTCAAATCTCAGTCTTTGTTAGATATACGAAGAATTTCTGCTAATTTGAAGAATTTATCTAAATTGCTCTGGGTGAAAAGGCATGTTCTACAGTTAATATATTAAAAACCTATTTTTCAGATATAATTCAGTGGAGATTTATCATGAGTGTAGGATATTTGGGGTGTGAAATTAAATCAAGGTAAAATCCCTTATTGAATCTTTCCAGAATTCAGTTTTTCTGCTGGGGCAGATGGCTCCTTAACTGCAGGGCTGATGCTGCTTCACATCACTGGGGGAAAGGTTTTTGGAGTAAAAAAACACCAAACAGATGGTGAGCATTAAAAAAGATGTTTTCAAACATCCTGATGTGCCTGTAGGAGAGCAATAGAGAAAGAAGTTGATATGTTTGGGGCTGGCCTTATTCCTCTTACTGGGGAGGAAGGACTTGGTACAATGGTTCATGGATTCCCATCCTTTCCTCTTTTACAGTAGTGTGCAACTGCAGGTGCGGCCTGTGCAGCCTTAGTAGCTGCAAAAACTACCCGAAGGATAAATTCCTTTCTACCAAAGCTAATGTGATCTAGTTTTCAGGTGGTGTCCAGAAAAAGAATATTTGCCCTTTGATGGTTTTAATTACATGTACTTATAGTAATGATTTCAAACTCCTTAATTGTAAGAATTCTCGCCTTAAGTATCTAAAAATTGTTTGCCTTTGATGAACGCAAATATGTTAAAAAACTTAAGAGTATGTTAGCATTCAGAACTGCCATATCCTTGCTCAAATACTGTTTGCAGTGGATCTGAATAATTTTCAATATATCTAAATGTATAGCACACTGTTTAAAATAATTATGTTCCACATATTAATTTAAGCACATTCTGCATTCCGACACTTATTCGTACGAATGACAGAATTTACAGAATGAAGTCCATTTATTCCAGTGCAGTAACATGAGAGTTCTGTATCAGAACTACTCCTTCATATCCATTATTTTTAATTACTTTTGCTTTTTCTGTATTTGTGCTGTGTCATAGAGAAACTCAAAATACACCTCTGAGTGTACCTAATTAACCACAGAAATAAAATCTTATTGTTAAAAATGTTTTTTTTTTCTTTTTTTTTCCTCCCCTCCTGCTAATGGCAGATACTTCGGATTTTTTTTTCTTGTTTTCTCTGGTTGCCTACCAATGTTGAGGGAAGTGCCTTCGCCCCATATTTAACTTTTTTTCTGAATATGTTTCTAGGTTTATGAAAAATACATGTTTAAAAAAACCCAAAACACACAAACCCCCTCAGAGTAAGCAAAATAATTGCCAGTTACTTGTCAGGAATCTTTTTCTTTTTTTTTAAACCTACAATCCCAATAATCAGTACGAAGGAACAGTTTTTAGTGGGTTTAGTATTTTTTACTTGAAGCTTGTAGAAATTAATACCTTCGTCTCTGCAAGTGTCAAAACATTAATTTGTGTCAAGAACATATGCTTTCAGTACTTAAAACAAGCTTGTTTTTGTGCTGTTGCTCTGCCTTGTTAGCTCTTACACTTCGATTGTCTGGAAAGGTTGCCCCTCTCTACTATACAGAAAAAGGGCCAGGCATAATTTCGCCATGGATTGAATGCACATAGCGAACAGTCATTCCTGGCAGAGAAAGGCTGAGCCTCCTGCTATTGTTCTCATGACAAATAGTGAGTGTCCTCCCTTTCCACTGTCTGACCTTGACTAATTGTGTAGAATTGGTGCAGCTGTCCCTGGCTTATTCCGCACTGCAACACAAGGGCATGTAAGAAACTTTAGGCTGCCGTCATAAAACTCCAGTTTGAGGACTTCATCACAATGCGTGGTGCTCACTTTTTTGTTGAGTGCCGTTTAGTTTGTTGCTGTTTGCTTCCTCTGATAGCGTGTTTTATAGTCATGCTGTGCTTTCTTCTCACTTGCTTTTGTATATGTTCCAGAGAACTATAGAGAGTGGTAAGAGGGTATTGCTAAAATAGATAGATAAAGCCTCATGGAAAAATGCTTATAAAACTATCAATTAAAAAATGGTATGGGAAATAAATCTGATCTAGAAAGTGAGTGGAAAGACATGTCTGTACTTTTCTTTTTCCTTATTACTGTCACAATCTATTGTTGCAAATTCTTTTGGTAGAAAGCTTCAGTAGATTAACTTGCAAACTGAAGGATATAATCAGAAAAAGAAGTACCATGTGCATATTCATACAGGTATGAAATTTTCTGGTGCTGCTTTTAAATATTAAGCCTAACTGAATATTCTAATTACTATGGGTACCAAGTAAGCAAAGTGTTTTTCCTGCATAGGTAATTTTCCATGATACATAGAGTGGTTAAATATATATTAACAGCAATATAATATACAGTTAATGTAACTTGGAGATTTACTATAAATCTGTTGAAAAAAATTATTATTTAATTTGTTTAATTAGAGTGAAAATTTGCCTCATGAAGAGGGAAAATTCAATGTGTCTACACCACTTTTAAGTCACATGGCTTTTAGTATAAGAGGTAAATGGACTTGTGTTTGAATAATAAATAGGTCTTGCATTTGAGCAAATTCCATTCATATAGAAAGAACTATGGGCTTACTTTATTTAAAGTTGAACCTAGTTCAATAAAGTTCAGTTTGTCAGCTACTGTGCCTTTTTCAGTAACAGTTTCTCAGTGACAGATTCTTTTTATGGAATAAGCAGATTTTTATTAAAAAAAAAAACATACAAAAGTGAGAGGCCTAATTTGTCTGCCCAACATATAAGTCTCTCCAGAATAAAGAGAACTTCTGGATCCTTGGATTGTGTTCCTGCCGACAGGATGACTGCTCAAGTTAGACACATGAAACAAATTAAGAAAATGAAATAAAACCTCCAGAAGTATCTGCAGAAACACAAATTTCAGATTAGGTGGCAAAATACTTATTGGAGGAATGCAAGTAGTAGATGAATTTTCAGAAGTGATGAGTATTTGCTGGCTTACATTGATCTGGGCATGTCTAAGTCAGACAAGGCTGGCAATATAATACTTTACCTCATGGACTGTTTTCCTGGATCTGCTGCAAGGAGTGTGATTTTCCACAGTGAATGGAAGGACTGACAAAATTTTGTTCATGAGATCTTTCTTCCACAAAAACTCTGCCATTGTTACCTGTGATGACAGGGAAATCCATTGTTCTGCTTGGCATGTTGCTTACTGCAAGGAAAGAGTGGCGACATGTGGCCTGAAGTACTGCAGGCAGACATTTCAAATATAATTGTTTTGAATTCCTGGTATTGTAATATGCTAGCAGACAGGATTCTCTTTTAAATAAAACTACCCATCTCCCTGCTACTCACACCTGTGCTGGGAAAGCATTTAGTACCACCTTGTGACCTGTTTGAAAAATTTCCAAAGAAAATAAAATTTAGGAAATGTGCTGGTTGACTAAACAGTCCAACCTGAATGAGACTTGATAGTCTCGCAGCAATGTTCAGCTGTGATGAGCAAGTTCCTCCTTAGTTTGACCTGAAGACATGATGGTCATTTCTCTCCTCTCACCCTTTTTAAGTGCTTTCTGATGGATCTTGACCTCTCTCTAACTTTCTGTCTAATGGATATAATAGCCTCATGTTACCTGGCAGCCTATTTTTGACATCTGAAAATTATTAACTCTTATTTGAAATTTGGAGAAGTACATTGCCAGATTTTGAAGGTGGTAAAGTCATATTTTAATAGCTCATATTTAGAAAACAAAGCTTGATTTAGTTCCTATAATAGAAACAAAATAAATATAAACAAAACAGTTGTTATTGATGACAATCTGTGGTATTCCTCGAGAGCAGTCGCTCATCAGGGCTGCGTACCCATGCTGCTGGAGGGGAACTGACCACAGAGGGCCACTCTGAGATGGGGAACCCGAGTTCTCAGTCTCCCACCTAGGTACCTAGGAGACAGATAAACAGTGTGGCCCTAGTTGTAGGTCCATGCTACATAGTCCTTCAGCAGCAATGCCAGTTTAAGCTGGCAGAGTTTTTGCTTTGCAGGGCAGTTCACTGCCTTCCTGCTTGTGTCAGTACAGATGTTGCAGGCAGTGAGCTGGCTCAGGGACATATCAGAAGCTCTTCAGTGAGTTATTCTCCCATTCTGTAGAGAGTTAAAAGAGATAAAAGGCTGGAAAATGTTCAAAGAGGAGGGATATTTTCAACCTTGTTCACACTGACAGTCTAGCAGTTGCAAAGGCACTGCTGGGGCATGTGGGTGTGTCACACGTGGATAGGAATTGGAAGGTGTTTTAAAGAAGAAATCTTTCATCTGACTTTGTGGCCAAGCCCTTTGTTCTGTGGAAATGCACAGGCTGGATGGTTTTAACTGTCAGCGATTTAGATTTTCTATTGTGTGTAGATTAGAATATGATTAGTAAGATGTCATCCTTGTGCTGCCTGTCTTCAAGTCCTGTGTGGATCTTGATTTCAAGCACAGAGAAACAAGCTGATTCTCTGGAACAAGTCTGAGGGGATGAAACAGAGAACTTGCCAGTTTTTTTGCCTTTTCCCCTTCTGCATGCCCAGCAGAGAGCTAACATGTGGGAGAAACAAAGGAACAGAGTGATAACATTTTAGTGTTGAGTTTAGATATGCCATTGCACACTTCTCAGTTGTGCCCATCAGTGTAGTACTGGCTGAATGGTGTCTGATTCAGGCTCTCCTACTTTCCCAGTAGTCTTAGAAATGTAAACCATCAAATGGGGTTTCCTGGCTTGTGCCTGGAAAATGAGACTCCTTGAGGTGCTCATGTCTTTTTTTTTTTTTTTTTCCTAGAGGATATGTAAACTTAAGAGAAGTAGTGCTTCCAAGAAAACTTGCAAGTCTACAATATGTGGGAAAAAAAACCCACAGGAAGAACCCACAGGGTAGCCATGCCATTCAAGAGAAGATGGGATAGGGACAGCTTTTGATCATGTGCAGGTAGGGTCTTTCTTTCTCCAATGTCCCCTCTGCTCCTTTTCCCCTGGGTATATGTTTACTAATTCATTTCATTCCTTCCTTTTCTAATATGTCCTCTCTGCTCCAGTCAGAGAGGTCAGAGAGTTTTTTCTCAGCTTTTTTAAACTCTCCCTGTGACTAGAGGGAAAAGAGAATCACTGGAGACCAAAACCAGGAGCAGTAGCGAATGCAGGTTGTGGGTAATGGTGGAACAGTTCCAGTGTTTTACAGCTTGACACAATGAAAATAAGGAAGTGTAATGCTTTTTAAAAAATGAAGCCTATTTAAATATAGGTTTTCAATGGCCTGGCTCATAAAATTTTGTTTAATATACTAGTAACTTGCCTGCTTCTGTTCTGAGTACCTGACTTCACTCACTGGGAGTATGAAGCAGATGAAATCTTTGCATCACAGGACTTCAGGCAGGCTCACCAAATCCTCTAGTTATGTTTGGAAGTATTTCTGGATGATATTCCATGGCTGAATTCTGATTTTTTTGCCTGAATAACCTTCTTGAATGTTGACTGTCTATCTAACATACGCATGTGTTATGTTTGAAAGGAAACACAGCCTGAATGGCTTTCGGAACATGGCACAGAAGTTGCAAACTGAAGAACTTAATTTTTTATTTGGGAATGAACACTGGCATCAATTAGTTAGGCCCTGAATAAAATAACAGCTTTCGTGAGCTTATTGTGCAGCTGGGCACATCGAAACTTTCCTATTCTAAGTGTTTTGGAGCAGCTTTATTTATTTATCAAGCAGAAGTAAAAATCAGGAAGATCACTTTTTTCCTTGGCTTTACAGTGCCTGCAGTGTTTATGGCATCCCATGCACAAAGACAGATATGCATACAAAAGTAGGGATAACATGCAAAGGATTACAGAAGAGCTAGCTAAACTATTTGATTTTCATATGTACAGGCACATGACAGGACATGACTTTAGCACAATGAATCTGTTCCTTAAAACCCTATGCACCATATTAACTAGAAATTCAAATAAAGCCCTGCCTTTGCTTTCAAATAGAAGAAGGATTGGCATATTTAGACTTAATGCTTCTAAGTTCTCTTCAGGAAAACAAAGCATCAAACAGAGTTGGAGTGCAGTTTTTCTGAGTAGGAAGACTGCTGCTCAGGGACAGAAGACAAATTATTATGTGTCTGATTTCTGCAAATCTTGCTTCATAGGAATTGTAAAAGCCAAGTGCAGAGGAAGACTTGCAAGGGTTAATATAATTTCCATTCCAGTGAGTTTTGCTTGCCATTATTTTCTTTTTCTTTTCTCCCTTTTAACTGATTCATAGCATAAAATCTTCCTGGACACCTAATTATCAAGCCAGCTCACAGTCACAGCTGTCTGCTTGGAGAACCCATTAGATGCAGCAGTTGAAGCCTCCATAATTCCCCAAACTTCCCGGTTGTGAATATTAAGAAAAGATTTTTACATGTCATATGCAATTCGGAGGTGGTGTGAATGGCGTTGGAAATGACGAGCTCTGAATGCTTGTCCATCACTCCATTCACTGGTTACAGGTGGTCTCATTTTCCACTTTCAGATATCGGCTAGCTATGACAGCAGGCACTTAATTTGCATGTTCGACAGACAACAAACGGCCCTGTGCATGTCAAAATAGGTGGTGATGCGTGACAGTTCCTACACAATACTGTCTCCTCTTTGCTTGACCTCTGACCTCCCTGCATGTCTTCTTTCACAATCAGGAAAAAATGCACTTTTCGGCTTTGGAATAAATTTGATACCAAATTGATTATTTTCCTTTCTTCTTTTTATTCTTTTTTTTCCTCCTCCTCCACTTTTCAAGTATGCATGCATCCAGGCTTTCATCTTAATGGCTGCAAAACTCTGCCAGAAGAGTCTCATAAAATTTAAAAATACGTAAGCAGTGAGAACAGGAAGCACCTTGTTAAAATTCATTGTAGTTAAATTGCTTGAAAGTTCTTTGTAAATGCAAATGTAACCTTTAAAAGAGACCTTAAGTTGGGTTAATATTTGTTAAAAATAGGGGTTTTTAAAAAATCACAGAAGTGCTTTATGTTCATTTTTCCTCAGGCTGTATATCCATCTTTATATGTGCAAGTTGAGTAGTTTTGTACACATTTCATCAAGACATTCCTCCAGGTGTTTATGACTGCTGTGATTTGTACTAATGTTAAGTAATAAGAATCAGGCTTTTAGCATCATTAGAAGTACACTTAGAGTTTACAGTTTTATTTAAGTCAAAATGCTAAGTGATTAAAGTGCAAAAATGTTTGAATGATAGCAGCTCTGTGCACTTTACTGGGTTATTCAGTGTTTCATTCCTGGGGATTGCAGCTTTTTGTTCGTGTACTACCTCCTGGTTAAATCACATCAAAGGGAAAGCTAAGATGAGCCAGATTCAAGCACAGATCAGCATTGCAGAGTTCACCCAAGCACCTGAATTTTAATTCCAAAGATACACGTTCCTCCTTGTCTAACCAAGAATGACCATAATCCTCTCACAGATCTTATCTGAGCTGCAGCTCTTGTTTTAATTAAGAATTAAAGCATGACAGCAGATAATCACACCTCTGGGGTGTTACAAGATTTGAGATGTGGTTGTGTACCCAATACCCGAGGGTGTGATTATTCTGTGATAACCACACCCCTAACGAGTCATCCTGTCCAAGCCTCGCTAATGGGCAGAGCACATCGCTGTTAGCTTCAAACATTGAGCTGGATCAGCAATGCACAGTGGGCTGATCACAGGCAATAATGGGCTAGCATGTCTTTTCTGTTGTTTTTAAATATGTCTCACCTTTTTCTTTTGGCTTTTTTAGACCATTAGAAGACTTGGCAAGTTGTAGGTATTTCCACCCCCCTCCCAACCCGAGTAAAATCCCTTTCATGAACCAGCACCTGGTGAAATTTGACGGAACTTCAGTGCTAATTTAATATATAAGATGGTCTCTTTGATGTACAGCTGAAACGCTTACAGTGTTACCTTGGTGAGTTTGTTCTGACTTTCCTGTTGTTCCACCACAACTTACTGTTGGTTTGGATGGTAGTGAAGGCAGCAGACCAGATCATGCTCCTCACGAGCATTGAAATACTTGAACATAATTGATCAGTTAAGAGCTCAAACTCATAATTGCAATTTTCATATGAAGTTAGTTAAACACACAGCAGGGCAATTCTCGTACCAAAATCTATTTCTACAACTAGCGTTAATCATGCTACTGACAGGTAGACTCAGAACCATGGTTTTGGTATCAACTTGCCTAAACCCTAGTTGTGAAAGGAAGGAACTGCACCTGAGAGATGAGGCAGTCTCAACTTTTAGCTCCAAGTGGTGCTGGGACAGAGCTGCAACAGAGCAGCTGCTCTGAGTGGTCCAGTTGGTGTGTGCAAACACTGTTTTCCTTTCAACAGGAAAGTCTGTCAGGAAGATCGAAATGGAAGGAAAGGTATGTTGGCCACATTTTCTGTCAGTCAGATTGTCCACTGATGGCTCAGGAAGGTATTTTAGTCTTTACCTTTAGTCTTTACCTCTAGCCTTTACCTCTGTCCACTGGCAGTAGCAAAGACACCGTCTGAGAGAACAACTGTTTTGCTTAGAGGGAAACAGTTGTTCAAGCTGGGCTGCTCTTCAATGATGAGTATGCTTCACTTAATGAGCTGACTGAACTGCCAGCTCTGCTCTAGTCTAGGCAGACACTTATTTCTGAGGTTAGATCTTAGACTTTAAGGTCAGATGGCCAGTGAGGCTGCGGGAGTTCATGATGGGGGAAGTTTTGTGGTGGAAGCAGGTCCGAGTTACCCAAAGTAGCTTGTTCTACTGGTCACTGTAAGAGTAGAAAGGCTTGAATTATAGTAGGGTTGAATAAAAGCTCTCCCTTTCAAATCTTTTATATAAATTTTATTCTTCATGTGTCAGGACATTGTTAAACAATAATCTGATGTATTTACTGCTGATCATGGATTTCTGAACAGACATTTCACAGGTGCTGGTATCAGCTTAACAGGCGGTACAAGAGCAGCTGATGCACAGGATATTGTAGACTGAGGTGGAGTTGAAGTATCTACCTGGGTGGATAAATGCCAGCAGCCATTAGTCTCTCAGTGGGACATACCAAGCAAGGCTCAGTGCTCTGCTAATGGCTATCCAGCTTCTGCATCTGACTTGTTTGTGTCCAGCCAGCTCAGAGCACAGGCAAAGGAGGGAGACAAGCACGTGTTGCGGTCCATTCAAAGTGAATAGATTAGAGGATTATATCTTTGGACAGGGCGAGGTTTATTCAGAGAAATGAGGAAGGGAAGAAGGATGCATGTAACCATGGAAGATAGTTTATTTTAGTCTCCTCTCCCCTGCCATCCTGTACTAACCCACCCAAAGGTAACCTAGGTGTAGCATAGGTAATGAAACAAAATTGATTTGGACGTCCAAGAGCCCTTGCTTTGTCAGTTGTGTTTTCTTATGCACTTGATTTGGCATACATCCTGGAGTGGCCTGGATGGCTACTTTGCTTTCTTATTAGAGATTCTCATCTGTATTTGTAAGAATTCCTAATGAAAAGTCAGAAAAACATTTGCTTGAAGATCTGCCTTCACATATAATTTTCAGGCTTGTAATTTCTTATCCTTACTCAGGAATATCTCACTCTTGAAGGTACAGGTTTTTTCAGCTTTTTAGCATTAGAGCTCTGATGAGTTGTGCAAGACTTTCTGGATGTCTGAGGATGTAAGGTAATGAATATTTCAAAACCATGGGTGACTTAGACCTTATCACTTCAAATGGAAACAAGCTGAGATGAACTTTTTGTTCTTAATTCAGTTAGTAAAAAGTGATATATTAAAGCAATAGGAATCAAGAGTAGTCTAGTTTATTTTCTCTGTTCTCAGGACTATGGATATAAGGTTTAAAAGTTATTTTTAATCTTATAAAAAGACACCCTTGTAGCAATGTTATATTTGTTACCACCTAGTGTACTGAAAAACAACATTTAGCAGCATTTCATTGCTCCTGAATATATTTGTATGTGATTGCTTTTCATTGTGCAGTTTTGATGCTCATTAAAAGAGGGTAAATTTTATGGTATGCTTACTACAAATATTTTTTTTTCTTTCTAGTGTAACCTTTCTGGCTAAATAAAGAGGAAAGGAAAATAAGTGTGACAATTGCTGTTGGATCCATGGGTGACAGAGTTCCATCTACCTGTCTTCCTCCTTTCAATTCAAGTATGCTTATCAATTAATGATTGATTGCTAGAAGCTCATTAAAATGTCTTTTGCCCTAAGTTTGACATATTTCTTTTTGATTTCTTTTTAATTGTAATTGAATAGTAAATGAAAATTTAAATAAATAGGAAATTTACAATGTACTTGCGTACTAAATAAATTTACAGTGCACATATTCTTCAACATGAAAGAGAACTAAAACAAGAGAGGCAACAACCATAGCACCTAAAAAGAATAAAAAGAAAGTCTTTGTTTTTATTCTGTTTGGTGAGAGCTGGTAAAACACAAGTGTAACACAGATGCATCTTGTTTGAGGTTAGACTTTATGTTCCCTTTTCAGAGATGTGGAGTAGGCAGAGTCTGCCCAGCATCTAGCTCACTGGAGCCCGAGATCTTGAAAAGCTTTTCATCAGTGAGAACAATCTTAAAAGTCTCAACTTGCCCTCAAAAACTGGCCTAAAGCATATTGCTATATCAAAAGGAAATATTGGGGTTTTTTTTCAGTTGCTCTAGCATAGTTGAGGTTTGTTTTCACTTGTTAAAATGATAAAATCATCTGTCCTTTTCTTTATTTGTATATATGGTGTGAAAGAAGGAAGTACTTCTGTTCCTCTTTCTTCTGCTCTCAAAGTGTTTGACATAGAAGCCCTGGAGCATCATGCTCAGGATACCAAATCTACTGTGCAAAAGCTTTGGGAAACTGAACAACGTCCAGAATTTGAGTAAGAAGATTGTACTATGCATAGGTGGGACTTATCTAACACATTTTAAATTCCTATGTCAACTTTAAGTTAATTAAACTCCTTCTCTAATCAGGAGATTTGTTTGATTTGTTTCAGGAAAGGATCAAAGATACCTGAGATAAATCTATGACTGTGTTTTAAGGAAGTACAGAACACTGTCTCAGACTAGATACAAAGATTCAGATGGATGTTAAGTTGTACAATTCTCTAGCAAATATTTATTTTCAGCATACACAGATGGTAGTCTACTGTAACAAGAAAGTCCTGAACAGAGTATGTGAGAGAGTTTGCGATCATGGAATCGCAATAATTTGTTGGGCTCCTGTGGCTTAGTCCTGAGATTTAAACAAGGGGCATGGGAGATGCAATCAGCAAATGGTTAGGAAAAGGCAAGCAACAGATTGCTTTAGGTTGCATTGTTAAAACACATCTTCTAGGGTTGTTATGATGTCAGAAAATCTGATGATGTCTTTATTGTAACTCCCAAAGTACATGGAGACAAAGGACTTTACCCTTTTTGGGTATGCTCCTTCCTTCATGAATAGAAAAAGTTTTGCAGGTTGCTCTTCCCAACTTGACACATAGCTTTATCACTCTTTTACATGAAACTCTGTGCTTTACTCACTGAATTAGCCTACAGAACTATAAGAGCCTCTCACCAGGATGATGGTTCATATACATGAGTAATAAAGTCAGCTCCCTGATCAACCCACTTCAGTGGAACACTTCTGAACCGTCACGTAAAAAGCACCTTGAGTTTCACCTACAGCCTTGTCATTTTGGGATTTCTTTTTGTTTGTTTGCTTTTTGAAGCAGGGTCTCCCTAACCATGTTGACAGTACATTTAATTTACGGCAGTTCTAGAACTGGTCCAAACTTACTTGCAGATATTCTGCTTTTCCTTTTTTTACTGTTTCTTTACTGTTGATGCTTCTTCTGTCAGCATGCACATAGTATGAATATATTTTTGGTTTTAAAAATTTGAAAGGAAATAAAAACTTACTTCTGATTTCATTTCTTTTTTTTTTTTTAAGTGTGATATGTGATGACAAGCAGATCATGTAAAAGTCAATCTGTGGTCAGCCACATCTAACACTGAAAACCTTACAGCTTCACTTTGCAGGTGATCTGATAATCCTACTGAAATAAACTTCAAATGCATACTGTGTATGAACTCTCGGGAGTTCTCTTTTGTGAGTATAGCACTGCAGTATATTTTCCATTTGCATGTGGTCATAGAATAGTAGAAAATAGTAGAAAATTGTTGAATATAAACAATATTTATGCACTGGGGCTGCCCACTCTCAAACCTTCTGCAAGACACATATACCCCTTGTGCTTTAGGGACAGCGGTGATTCTAGTTGAGCTCTGCTGCTGTACTAAGTCTTCAAAAGAAATTAGAGAAGAGAGCTTGGCCTAGAGAACCGCCCCCTCTGCTCCAGCTAGGACCATGGCTTGTAATTCAGCCATTAGGATGGAAAAGACAGCATGACACTTCCTTATATTTCCTTTACACCTTAGTGTCTTTTTGTAAGGGGAGAGAAAAAAAAATCATTTGACTTTGTACACAGGTAGTTCTCACTGAATTTGTACCAT
The DNA here is from genome assembly GCA_013399855.1 of Oxyruncus cristatus. Taxonomy (NCBI): domain Eukaryota; kingdom Metazoa; phylum Chordata; class Aves; order Passeriformes; family Cotingidae; genus Oxyruncus; species Oxyruncus cristatus. The sequence goes on along the minus strand of VXAY01004421.1, from coordinate 2,013,156 downwards.
GATATTGCTATTTTCTGTACTAATTTATATCACATCAACCCAGCTGGTTTTGGTAGGGTCACAATTTGTTTCAACCAAGGTGTGTTCTGCAGGGAAGTGGGAATCATTCAAGCCTGTCTCTAGCACATGAATATTAGTAACTCCGTGCTGCTAGTAGTGACTCTACTATTCCTATTGCTATACTACCGGTGACTATACTAGTGACATGAATATAGTCACTCTACTCCCCAAATTTGGTCACCTGGAAAAGGTCTATTTCTCATATTCAGTGCTCTAAAATGTACAATTGTAAATTACAGCCAGTGTTTATCTTGCCCTTAGTATCTTGTCTGATACATTTCATTGTGTTATGTTATTCAAGGAGTGTAATGGGTCTTTCATTTAAACTTAAAAATGCTGCTGTGCTGGTTTTGGCTGGGGTAGAATTATTTGTCTTCATAGTGGCTGGTACTGGGCTATGTTTTGGATTTGTGCTGAACACAGGGTTGATAACATAGAGATGTTTTTGTTATTGCTGAGCAGTGCTTAAATGGAGCCAAGGCCTTTTCTGCTCTTTGTACTGCCAAGCTGGCAAGGGTGTGTGGGAAGCTGTGAGGAGACACAGCTGGGACAGCTTATTCAGGCTGACCAAAGGGGTCACAGAATATGCAGGGTTGGAAGGGATCCACAAGAATCATTGAGACTAGCTCCTGGCCCTGCACAAGATCATCCTATGGTCACACAATTCTCTTGAGCGTATTGTCCAAATGCTTCTGGAACTCTGTCGGGCTTAGTGCTGTGACCACTCTGGTGACTTTGTTCCAGTGCCTGACCATGCTCTAAGTGAAGAACCTTTTTCTAATATCCAACCTAAACCTCCTCTGGTACAACTTCAGGCCATTCCCTCAGCTGATGACCTATGGCTGGGCACCACAGAGAGGAGATCGGTGTCTGCTCCTTCTCTTTCTCTCAAAAGGAAGTTGTAGATTGTGATGAGGTTTCCCCTCAGTCTGCTCTTCTCTGGGCTGAAGAGACCAAGTGACCTCAGCTACTCCTCATACGGCTTCTTCTCAAGGCCCTTCACCAACTTTGTTGCCCTCCTTTGGATGATATATAATAGTTCAACATCTTTCTTATATTGAAGTACCCAAAACTGCACACAATACACAAGGTGAGGCTGCCCCAATGCAGAGCAGAGTGGGACAATCCCCTCCCTCGACCTGCTGGTGATGCTTTGCCTGATGCCTCCCCAGGACACGGTTGGCCCTCCTGGCTGCCAGGGCACTGGTGACTCATATTCCATTTGCCATCAACCAGGACTCCCAGGTCCCTTTCAGTGGCACTGTTTTCCATTCTCTCATTCCCCAGTTTGTACAAACTTCCAGGGTTGCCCCATCCCAGGCAGAATCTGGCAGTTTCTTTGGTTGAACTTCATATGGTTGGTGATTGCCCAGTCCTCTAATTTGTTGAGGTCTCTCTGCAGGGCCTCCCTGCCTTCCAGGAAGTCAACAGCTCCTCTGAGTTTTGTGTGTTTGCTTAGTATTCCTTTCAGTCCTGTCTCCAAGTCATTTATGAAGATGTTGAAGAGCACAGGGCCCAAGATGGAACCCTGTGGAACCATCCTAATGACAGGTCACCAGTCCTATGTCACCCCATTCACTATTACCCTCTGTGCTTGACCCATGAGCCAACTGCTCACCCACCGTGTGATGTGTTTATCCAGCTGTGTGCTGGACACTTTGTCTGGAAGGATCCTGTGAGAGACAGTATCAAAAGCTTCACTGAAATCCCAAAAGATTACATCAACTGGCTTCCCTTGGTATTCCAGACATCATGCTCAATATATAAAGTGGGCCGAATGAGGAAGAGGTGAGATATTTGGAATGATGTTGTTTGTCTTCCCAAGTAACCATTATGTATGACGTGGCCTTGCTCTCCTGGAGAGGCCTGAACACCTCACTGCCCATGGGGAGCAGTGAACTAATTGTTTTGCTTTGCTTGCATGGCTTTTGCTTCTGCTATTAAACTGCCTTTATCTCAACCCATGAGTTTTCCAGCTTTTACGTTTCTGATTCTCTCCCCAGTCCTACTTGTGGGAAACTGAGCAAGCGGCTGCATGAGGCTTGGCTGATGTCTGGGGTTAAACCATGACAGCCAGCTAAAAAGACATGGTGTTTTTTATACAAAAATATTTATTGGTAATTGGACACTGTGAAATGTGTACTTTTTTTTTTTGTTTGTTTCAAATTTTAAAAATGCGATGTTTCGGTGAAATAAAATGGAGAAACTGGGACATATTAAGGGATTTTTTGCTTTGTTTCATTTTTGTTTGTTTTTTCAGAGACATCTTTTTGCACATTTGTTAACTACTTTGTATAAACCAAAGCCTACTTTTGTATTGACCCTACTAGAGCAAAACCTTATTTCTTATATTTTACTTCACATTTTCAGTCTAGCCCAGAATCAGTAAGAGCAAGCATGAGCAGCCTAAAAACTGTGATTCCTCTAGCTTGTAATGAAGATCATGAACAACGGGAGTATTTTTCAAAATGAACAGGTTTATATAAAATCTACGTCCTTCTTTGCAAACCTGGTCAGGTAGAACACAGGTGCTGATGAGAATTTTTTTCCAAAGATTATTCCTAATCACTTCCTTCAATGCTATGTTCAGACAGAAATACAATCTTTTAGAGTTAATTTCTAGCTTACTGATTTCAGGTAATCACCCAAACTTTGGGCTTCATTTAGAAACTCACCTGCAACACAATTTGTCATATCTGGGTCCTGAGTTTAGAAGAGATTTTTCATGATTAGAGTCTCAAGATAATGCAAATTGGTGAGTTCTGCTTTCTACTTTGCCACTTCAAAGACTATTAGAGTTAATTCTCTTTTTCAAAGGTAGTGCTATATAATTAACTTCTTTATAGCAAGACATGGAATCCTAGCTATCCAAAAGACATTTTTTTAGTGCTGACCATTTTACATTGCTGTAAATTTTAATATAAAGTAGAAGTTTTCTCCTTACCTTACATCAACCAAGTTGTGAATCTTCTTTTTTCCGTGATATATCAGCCTTTATGTATGTGATCCAGGGCAGAATTTGAGCATCTGAGATTGGTTCTATACACAAACTGTCTGTGGCACCATGTCACCTCAGATTTAGGTTTCCTCTGCTACATGTCCACTTCTGTACAGTGGGAAGTTCTTGACATTGCCAGTAAATTCTTACTGGCACAAATGGGGCCTAAACTAGGTTCCTAAATCTCTGAGGTGACCATATGGCTGATAAAAAAAAGGATTTACTATTTAATGATCTTACTCATATTGCCTCTAATTATAGGAAATCTGATAAGGAGAAAATATTAAAACTAAGTGTTTAAGAGTCAAAAAATACCAAAGGAAAAAAAAAAAATCCCACAACCATCCTCCAGAATTTCTAATGTGGCTTATTGCAGTTCTCCTGAGCAGTAAACTGTGTCACCAAAAATTAATGGTTCTTCCATGCCTGTTTCCACCTTCTACTGCAATTCCAGGATTAATTTTAAATTTCAGAAGCTATTGTGATAAAAAATGATTTTTAGTTGTATTTCATTTTAAAAAGCATAGGTAATTTCCAAGGTGAAAGTTAAAATCTCATAATACCATGCAATATAATATAAAACAGAGATCTTAAAACACCAGATATTTCATACTGCTGCTAGCTAACTCCTGTATCATATTTGAAGCAGAAAGAAATGCTTTTCCTGATTATCAGGTTTTACTTCTTCATGTGTTTTTTTTTTGGTTTTTTTTTTTTAATTTATTTTCATATCAAGGGCTGCTTTTTCTGTCAGAAATTTGCTGCCTTGTCTTATGGAATGTATGAAGTAAATACAAATCATCATATCTCCCTTCCCCCCTGCCTCTAGCCTCCTTTCTCCAAACCTAAAGGATTAACTTTTATTGGAAAATATCAGTTTCCAATGCTGATAATAAAGTAATAAAGATGATTGTCTAATTGCACTGAAAGTATTAATGAAAGTCAGAAGATCTAAGTAGGGTTACAGTGTTCAGGACATTTGTTATTATTAATGGCTGTGTGATAACTCAGACAGTAGTGTTGCAGACATCCTCATGATCTGTGCTTCTAAAAGTATTTTCTATAGGAATCCTGAAGCATTGTTATGTTGAACTGCTGGAATGCTTGTAGAAATTTTTGTTACAAACCAAATGTAGAAAAAGAAAGATGAATGAAAAGTTTAAAGGTAGAATAAAATTGGCTGAATGTTGTTGTGTGCAACAGCCAAAAAAGCAAAAGACTTTGTAAGCCTTTAAATACTCACAACATCATAAATATTAGTAGGTTACAAGTGCTATCCCTCTTGCATATTACAGGATAGCTTTGTAACCATACTTTTGTTTGCTTGCTTGTTTTAATTTGTGCTCTGTGCACAAATTTGTCAGATCAAGTTGGGCCTTTTTTGTGTCCTATTGGCAAAATTCAGACTGAAAATATATTGGGTTTTTTGGGATGGAGAACCTTGATTTAGGCAGAGGTGAAAAATGAGACCACTTGCAGCATTTCCTTGAAGGGAAAATGCAAAAACACCAGAAAGGACAGAATGCAACTGCTTTTGTTTTGCTACAACACAAACAGAAAAATTATCTTTTGAATAGAAGAATTCACACCTGTAGAAGTGTTATGGATCAGATAAAATCCAAAACCATTTCCAAAATTAGATTTTGGTGAAAAGAACAATGAAAATCTTCGGGTTTATCCTTTTCTTTTCTGAACTTACCATCTGCAGCTTTTCCAAAGTCTTACACTTTTAGTTCAGGTCTTACAATTTAGACTGAGATTGTGGTGATTGCATTTGAAAGCATAAATTAAAGCAAGACCACAAAGTTAGTTAATTACAGGTCCTTAAATTACTGTCAGTCTATAAAAATGTTTTAAGGATAGACTTATTTTTTGTTCTGTGCTGTCTTAAGCCTTGACTATAGCTACAGAATATTCAAAATGGAAGAAAATTGCACTACATGCACTTTAAGCTATGGAATTATTTTAAAATGTTTTGTACTAAATCAGCTGTATAAATGGCAGCATTATTTGTTACATATTTTTCAGTAAATTTAGTCCTCCTTCTGGTCATGAATTGTAATATTTGAACTGATTAATATATATAATATTTTGCACACTAAAATAATTTTGAATTTGCTTTTGTCTGAAAGCTAAGGAGTTATAAGTTTTTAAATGACAGCATTAAAGAATGAGACTCAAAATTAGCATTTCGGATCTCAGAGCAGCTAATAAACATGTGATTATGTGTGCCTAAATATGTGTGTGACAATAAAGTGGAAGAGCTTGCTGTAAAGCCATGCTAAAAGATCACTTAACAAATTTAATGATTTAGTCTGAGATAACTAAAAATGCTAGGAATTGACAGCTGAATCAATCTTCAGTTGGAACTATCTGTAAACTTTTATCTGTAACATTTTGTACTATTCCTGGGCAATGCAGAGGTAATCTTAAACCTGTAGTGTATGAAATGGTCGGATTAAGTGCAGAATTTAGCACACACTGGGATGTCTTCAGAAATGCTCTTGACTAGTAACTGGGGAGATAGGCTGAAGGGGCTTTATCTGCAGAAAAAAAAATATTTTTTTCAGACAAGTTGAGCATCACCTGGAGAGACTGTGTGTGTGGGATGCCAGAGTGGAGTGGAAGAGGGGTTCAAGTAGTTACAGTGGTGTGAAAACTAGAAATTACCACGTATTTGCAACCTGGACTCCAGCAGGAACTTCCAGACACCTGGTGGGAGCCTGAGCTAATATGTTTGTCTTCTTTGCTCCTGGAGTGAAAGGAGGCCAGGTAAGCTCTGGAGGCCAAATAATTTTCAGCAATTAACATGGCAACTCCTATGTCTTGGGTGAAAACAACCTCAGGCTTGCTTTCTGTTTCTGTGTCGTGTTGTTACCTGCATTTTGATTATAGTAAACCATGACAAGGCTGAAATCTGAAGTATGAGAAGACACAACACTTCAAGGTTTGGCTCTTCCCAATATCTTTTTATCAAGGAATCTGTATCATCTTTCTCGTCTCCTGAACCACTCCCTTGCTGGAGCTGGTTACCCAGTGCTGTTTCCCGGTGGTAGTTGTGGTTTTCATTACCCTTTGTTGGATATATCAAAACTACATAAACTTAATTTGTTTGTGCAGCTCACCTTCTAATATATCCTTTCATAAATCCAGTTAAACAAACATAATTTCAGCCTTTTGATCTTTTATCTTCTCTAATCCTAAATACTTTGTCTTCATATAAATTTGGGAAGGACTTCTTTCAGCACTTTAGTCTTGAATATCCCACTCCTTTGCTGCTGCTGTCATTCGCTGTTATTTTTTTTCTTTTACTTCATTAAAGACTATTTCATGGCCACCCTGTTCTTACTTTTTTCCTATTTGTACTTCTGTGTGCACAAATATTCAGTATTGTGTTCTCAGATATCACTACCTCTTAGGAACCTGTTTTTCACATCATGCCATTTCTTCTACATTTGAAACTCTGCAGTGTGGCGCTCTGAAGGAGGGATTGTTTTCTTGTCTGCCCAGGCTCAGTGATATGCTTTTAGCTGAGAAGGTACAGTTTATATAAGAAACACAATTTTTTCGCATCTCTTGTATGGGATTGGAGTAGCAGATAACAAATGTGTACACAGTCCCTCCAACTTGCTTTCTAAGAAGCTTATTCCACATTACTGTAAATTATATGAACGGGTTATCTTCATAGTAAAAGAATAGTGAAGTTAACACAATACCTAAAAGATGGCTCCTAGAAACAGAAGAAAAAAGTTATTTTAAAGTTTTGGTAATTGTCACTTAACTGGCAATATTTTGATGGATGCACTTAGTGATTCTCCTCTATGGCTCCTGGCTGCCAAATGTGCAAAGCTGGTTTTACACCAATTCAGGTGATTTCATCACAGTAGGTTTATTCAACAAGACCTGTTAGTCTTGCACTAAATCTGACCTTCCTATCTTCAAACTGTGGACACAGAATTTCCTGTGGAAGGAGATGAGACATGTAGTCCCTAGAGCAAGGGTGCCCTGAGACTGAACTGAGAGCCCTCCCCAAGAACCTCAGCAATTTTCATCTCTGTAACTCATTTATTAATGTCTGTGCAAAACTTTACCTCTGCCTGTGTGTGACTGCTAGCAAAGAAAAGGAAAGCAGAGGTGCTTCAGATACTTCATTGACGTTATTAATTAAACAACACTTGGCTATGGCTTCCTCCTCCCTGCTTCCTCGAGAGGTGCCTGTCAGCATTGTAGGAACACTCGCTGTGTTTCTGCTTTGGTAGATGTGTTGTTGAGATGTAGTGTCCATTCAAACTGTTTCTCCCACTCCTCTGAGTCTCTTGTGACTGCAGCTTGCCAGTCCTTGGGCACAGCCATATGCACAGCTAAGCTCTGCAGTTAGGTAGAGCTGGTGTATGATTTTGGCTTGCCTGCATGTGAACAAAGCTGTGCAGCAGACTGCTGCTGTAGCTTTGTAGTTTCTTTCACTGCACATTCAGCTTCAGGACTGATTCTGACATGCCAGCAGCGGCTGAGAGTGCCACTTCTTAATTTTGATACAGAGCTTTCTTGTTTTGTAGAAAAGCCAGTGAGATGCATCTAGGCAACGCTTAAAAAATAAAGATTTCTTGCTTATAAATGTTTCTTATCAAAGATGTTCAGTGCAGGATTTTTGTTTCAACGCAGAAGAACTTTTTTTGAAGGATGAGGCACGCATTTTTCTGCTTATCTGCATTGAATCAGAGCAGTGCAGAATTCCATTCTGATAATACTTTTGTGCACTGGGGTCTGATATGAACAAAAATATCAGGCGATGGGGCAGCTGTTTTCAGATGCCCTGCAGCATAGAAATCTTGACTTACCCATTCCTTGCCTTTCTCACTAATTAAGATGTTGCTGAAGAAATTATAGAGAAATAGCTCTTTTTAATGGATTATATTCCTAATTCATCATTGTAAAGCAAAAGTTTCTTTAGACATTGAATCTGCAGAAAGAAGCAATGAAATAGAGGGAGTGCCATCTAAAACAAATAAATATGGAAACCCCAAAATTGTACGTAAAGAAAAAAAAGGCTAGGTAAAACTTACTTTTCAAGGAAAAAAGAATCCTACAAAGGAGAGATATTGTAAAATGAGAACCTGTGACAACTAGCCCCGCCACCATTGTTTCTGCAGATAAGAAGAATTTCAGAGGATTACCAAGTGTATAGTTAGGTTTGGAAGCTAGTCTATGAATCAGTTTTTATTTTTTCTTTAAAAGTATGATTTTTTTTTCAGATTCCATCATGGCAGCAATGTAAGGGTTGTGTCAAATGTAGGGAGGCACTTTTCTGGGAAAAATAAAAAGTTCAGGGATATGTTTCTAATTGTTATAATTGTAGGAGGAAAAAAATAACTTTAACACTAAATGTTGGCAGCTAAAATATTGTTGTCTGCTTTCTACCCACTTGTGCTGAGGGTGAATATGAAGGAATGAAACCATGAAACTGTGGAACATCTATTCCCCCCCATTTCAAATGAAACACTACATTACCATGAGTCAGAGATGGTATAAGGAAATTTTGGTCGAAGATGAGGTCTTGAGAGTTGTTTTCTTGGAGATAACAAGTGCCTACTGTTGATCTGACTGTTTTTATGTTGATGTTGCATGATGAGTCATATTTTTAACTTCTGTAGTTGTGGCTGCACAAGAAAATTATTTGATCCTCATTTGCCATTAATTAACAGTTGTGAGTATATTCCTCGAAAATATATTTTTGTATTAATGTATATTTTATGTCTTTTCATTCTTTGATATTTTGTAGAATGTCAGTCTTCATTTTATCAAGCCTTAGTAGTTGCTTTGTGATGGAATTTTAGTTTTTAAAACCTCTTCTAATAGTAGATTTGCCGCATTTTTTAATTCTTTTGCTTAAATGTTTACACTTATAAAAAATATTTTGGAAGCAACTCCAGAAATCTTTCTAGAAAATGATTAGAACAGAGCGCTATTCAAATACACACATCTCTTTGTGTTTGCTTCACAGGCTTGTATGAATGCATAACTGGTATGCTTACCAGATTTTGGTTGTTTCCATTTCAGACCCGAGGAAGGGCTTGTGTGCTTGAAAAACCTGTCTGCTTTTTCAACTGCATCAGGAAACATAAAAAAATATGTTCAAACAGAGCTTGTAACAACTATATCCTTTACTTCAGATGATACAAAAGTGGTGAAAACTACGGGATAACTTATTTAAAAGTAAAGCAATGAAACAAAAATACTGAATGTACTTCCAGATTATTGTCATAGTGGGCCACAGTGGGAACAATGAAGAGACCAGAATGATGTAAATGTAAAGCATCAGTAATTGCTCCAAAGGGGAAATAATTGGCAGTAGCCATTACTTTAGAAAGAGATTGTATAAGACATTACAAAAGTAAACCCAAAATTTAAGGGATTTCTCTCACTATGTTTGTTTAGGAAGGGTTCTTTATAAAATTGTAGATTGCCTTTTAAACTTTACCCTTTTTACAGGGAACCACATCCTGAACTATCTATATGAGACATTTTGGCTCATGCATTTGAACCATTGAATTAACATCTGTTTTTATCAAAGCAGAAAAAAAGAACAACTAGTGAGATGTCTCCGGATATAAGTTTTCACTGTTTTTTGGCAAGTGTGTTTTCCATAGCAATACCTGTAAATATGATGCGTATGTATATTTTTTACAGCATCAAATTTTCATCAGATAGATTTACATGTGTACAAAGGACATCAGAAGCAAATCAGTAGTAACACAAAGGAACACATTAGGTGATTCAGAAGTGTTCTTGAAACCAAAGTACTGAGAAATTTAAAATCCTCAAGGCAAGTGATTTTTCCTAGCTTTATCTGGAGAACTTCCCAATCTGAATTTGAGGTTTCTCAGGGCTCTGAGCAGACAAATAATGTCTATAATCTCTCAAAGAAAGATGTAGATTCCACCTTGAAAATATATACAGTGGGTTACAGATGTTACAGAAAGCCAGATTTTCTGCAGCTTCTAGTGTACAGAAGTCTGGATTTTATTTTTCAATGAACTGGACCCTTAGCTAGTAAAGAAAAGCAGTTTAAAATGTACTTTGGCAGCTTTAGTATGCTCAAAATGTACACTTATTGCCATATCATATCAAACACATTTGTAGCCTCTTTCACGCTAAACTTTCCTTAATGGGCTTTACAGAAACAGATCAACATGTTAAAGGGACACTGTCAAGGCTGTTAGTCCTAAAAATTGACCTACTTTGACACTGGTCCCATACCAAAGCTTTTACCTCTGAGGTTTGTTCTGCGCACTTCTTCCTGGATAACTGTCTACACAAGAGCTAGACATAAAAATACACATTCTACTTAATTTTGTATTAAAAAGGAAATTTTAGAAAAGATTTATGGTCAAAGTTTAATTTTGGGATCTTCAGCAGGGGTTTTTCTTAAGGTTCAGGTGTAACCGTTGTCACTATCAAGATGACTTTTCTGAGGAGATACCAGTGCAAATATAATTTGTGACTCAGAGGGCTGAATCTTTATGAGCTGGCAGGTTGATAAATACAAAAGTGACTAACATGAATTGGATTTCTGCATGTAATAAGAAGTCCATTCAGCCAAAAAGTTTTTTCTGCCTTCTCAAACTTAATAGCCATCTTCCAGAAGATGACTTGCAATTGCTTGAAGCAGGTATTCTCTTCTTTCCCACACTTTAGGCACTATATTAAAATGAGGTGCTAATTAACCACTTAAAAGCTTGGGTGTGCCAGGATCTTAGTTTATGTGTACTGATTCAATAAAACATTCATGCAACTCCTTGCATGCCAGGCTGGAAAAACAATACCGCAGACTGCTGAATTTATTGCTGTGACTATCTTGTTCATATCCTAACTTTTCTCTAATGATTTATATTCACAGGAAATATTAATTAGAAAAAAAATCCACAACTTTGATGAAAACTTCTGTAAAGAAAAAGAAACAGGGTGATAGCCCAGCAATTCTGGATACTAGCTCACAATGTCTGCTATTTTGCTCCCCGTTGTCAATTATTTCATAGTGACAGACATTCTGAAGTACAGGGCGGGCATACTTTTGAATACAACGTGTACCGATCCAAGAGATGGACATTCATTTCAAAATCCAAAATTCATATTTCTATTCTGGACAATTGTGTTATAAAAATCCAATCCTGAGTGCATGGCTGCACATGACTGACATTTCATTCCCTCTCTATTTGTATTGGCTAGTAATATTAAGAAAAGAAATTACTCTTAACTGATGTTTTCATGACAACAGATCTGATGTTTTTACAGGAAAGCTGACATTTGTAAAGTCTTGTGCCAAATCCCATGCCAAGTCCCACATTTCCCAGGAGGTGCGATCTGGCAGTGGTTTGGCTGGATCTATACCAAAGGGAGAATTTAGCATTCTCTTGCAAATAATTTGCAAGTCAATGCTACTGGAAATCAAGTCAGCAGTACCTATTCATCTGCGTTAGCTGATTTGACGTATTTGATAGAGAAACATTTTATTCCATTATTCAGTCACACTACTTCTCTGTCACACCTGTGTAGCTAGCAGAAACTCACATTTTGATTCAAAAATCTGGTTCAAAGAAATTGAACAGCCTTGCTATTTATTCTGCTACTGTATGTCTTCAGTGGTTCAGTATCTAATAATGCTTCATGGTACTAATATTTGGGGATTTGGCTGTCATCAGAAATGAAGTACTTATTTCAGCAGAGATAGTCTATTGAGAAGGTTATAGACTTGCACTTCATTTTGTAATGTCAGAAAAATTTGCTATGTTTGATTTTTTTTCCTTTGCTCTCTTCTTTGGGGAATTAATTTCTACAACAAATGGACATTACTGTTGGATTTCAGAACTGATTCTGTGCAGTTTTCACGGACGCCTCTGGCTAGCTGAAGGCTGCCACCGTATAACTGTTGCTACCAGGCAGGCTACTTGGTTGGTCTTAACTCTTATTTTTCCCATTCCCCTCAGGAAAATTCACCAAAGTTTGTATCCCTCCTGGCTAACCCCGTAGCTGTCTTAATAACCTGAAGCCTGTCCCCAGGCTAACTGTCTTGGTGCTATCTCATCCTATGTCTTGCAAACCCAAAAGTAGTTAATGTAACTTCAGCAGAGGGTCAGGATTACCCACTGTCAACTCTCTTCTGAGTTTCTGAGCTGCGTTTGGTCCTAACAGAGGCCTCCAGCAAGATCCGTCCCTAATCTCTACATGCCATTTCTGACAGCTCTTCTATGTCCATCTGGAGTGTTAATGGTTGCTTATCACAGGGAAAGTGATCACTAAAGGGCTCAGATATAGTTGTGGATCAAATGTTTAATGCAAACCTAGCACTTCACTTGGTGTATCTCAGGATGAATGGAGTCTTGTGGCTATGTTTACGGCACAGAAGACAATCAACATGTTGTTTAGCTCTCATTACCACTTGAAAGCCCTGGTGTATAGTCTCCATAATTTTCAGCACTTTATAATAAACTGGTAACTGAACAAATACTATTTGAAACCCAAACATAAATACACCAAAGGGCTTTTTTTTAGGATGTTTTCAGTTCTTTCCTTAATTCATCCTTATTTTTTGTACCTCTGTACGAGTGCTTTTATCATTTCTATTTATACTCTGATTTCTCTTGCCTTTGTTAACATTTGCCAGAAAAAATCTCTTTCTTCAAAACAGCTTGTTCATGAGCAAATGCAAAGTGTTTTGTAGCCCCAATACTGTGCATATGAACTTTTATGTGTGTCTCATTTGTATGATATTTCTCAATAGATTAACATCCTGTTTGCAATTTATAATTCCACTCCCCCTTTTTTTTTAATCCTTTCTGAATGGTTTTTTCTATAACCATTGCAAAAGCTAATAATTATGTAAAACATTACGTCTAAGAAATCTGTAGTAGGGCAGAAGGCAGTATAGACTCAAGCTTTGGTTGCTGGGTCTTGAGAATATCAGTATATATCATATAGAAAAAACCCCACTGTAAAACCAGAGAACAGTTAAGGTTGGAATGGAAATTGTCTGGTGTAACCTCCTGCAAAGGGCATACAAGATTAGATCATCTCACTTTTGTCTTGTTCTTCATATTTCTTGTTTATATATTGTTTATGTGTTTTAGGTAGGTAACGTTTATCATACAGGTCCATGTTTCAGAAAGATGTAAGAATGCAACTGTAAATTTTTAGTGTACCTTAACACACCTTTCCAACCGTGGGGTATCCCTATGAACTGTAAAATTTAATATAGTACCAATAAATGATTGGTTTACTAGGACTGTGAAAAATGATTGTAATAATCCTGGGTGTTACTCCTTTAACTAAGACTTTTCACTTTACATAAGCAATTTTCTTTCTAATGTCAATGACCTTAATTGCTGAGGTCAATGGCCTTCACTTATAAGGATTTCCAAAATGTAGGGAGCTGCGTTTAATTGCTTGCATGTTATTTTTGTCATGATTCTTCCTGAAGTTCATCAGTTATTAATGATATTTCTCTTCTATTCTCTTTACTAATTTCTTATTTTAACTTTTCTTTCAGTTCCAGGTTGATCTATGCCTTGCTGTAAGAACATATACCTGTCACCCTTGAAAGTAGACCACAAGACATCCTATTTGTCTCTGTTTTTCTTGGCTTACAGAATGTCTGGTCTTCCTCTGGGTCCTTCAGAACACTTTGCTGATTTAGTTTTATTCTTCTCTTTCTATCATATTTAATTATTTACTTGTTTCAGTTTTAATGCCCTTTTTTGCAGGTGGACTGTAATTTGTGCTCTCCTGAAGTGGTCAGAGTGCACAGTGCTGTGTCTCTACTACAGACACATCTTAGAGGGATTTCTAGGAAAAGGTAAAGCATTCTCAGCGGTAGGAGAGAAAGAACTGGCAATATATTTGCAGTGATTCTAGCTGAGGTATGCTTGCTTCTCTTCATGTACTTCTAGTAGAGAGAATATTTGTTGAATTTCAATGGAAAGAGGAGGTGTTTTTCCACGCATACCATTCAATGACAGATGTTTCTCCTTCAGTAAAAGGGGTCTGGTGGTCCCCTGTGACAGTGATGATATAAAAATGCCATTTACTTGATTTTTAATGAAAGCATCAACTACTTATTTCACATCCACTCAAAACACAGAGATGTCTTTTTTTTTATCCTGTGTACTCACAAGGAAATACAACTGCATTGTTCTGAGGTCTGACTCTGCAATTTCGCCTCATCAGAGCAATTTTCCTGCTTGTCATGCATAACATTACTACAGCTTTAAGCAATTAATTGGATAGTTCTGTACTAAGATATCCACAAACTGAAGACTTGTGGAGCATAATAGATGAGCTGTCTGCATCAGAACTGCAGTCTTAAAGATGACAACCTGCAACGTCCAGCAAAATTTCTTTTTTGAGTGGCAGTCCTTATTGCTGACACACATTTGATGCATGCTAAGCATATTCATTGCATGTCAGTTTATAGACCTTTAATTCTGCAGACTTTTCAAATTTGTTATGAAATTCTCAGTATGAGTTTTAGGATAAAGCCTCATAGGCTGGGATCCTGCACATCTCCGCTTGAAAATTACAACCTCATTATAAACCTAATTTTGTAAAAATGTAGAATCTGCGTGTCTTTGACCAAGTTTCCTTGACTTATCATGAAATATGCTATGCACTGACTGGCTGTCACTCTTACCTTGGAGGAGCTGAGTTTGTTTAAAATACATTGTAATGGTTTTGGTTGGGAGACGTAACAGATGGCACATGAGTAATGATGAAAAATATGATATAAAATGATCCAAAGTGTAAGATTTAATTTCTCTAATAGGTCAGGGTTTCTGTGTAAGAAGTTTGTGACAAAAAAATTTGTCTAAAGATTTCTACAGCTACTGAATAGAGAATGGTCCATCACTGTAGTACCTATTTACATATCATTGCCTTTTGCATCATGGACAAGAATGAAAAGCTGTTGAAAAATAAGAGCAACTGAAGTGAGCAAACTCAGTTGGTATAAAACCCCTTATTCCAAAAGTGCCAAAACCATGTGCAAGACATACTTTACCTGGATAACAAAATTACTAATCTAGATTATGCAAAATTATCATTATTTGAATAATTTTTGTAATTTAAACTTCCCTTTTGAAAGCCAGCTAACCTTATCAAAATCTAGAGAAAAATACATATTGTGGAGATCATAAAAAAGTTCAACGACTAACTTAGAGATCAGGGAAGGCCAAAATTATGGATCTATTTGTATGCATTACTGCTTAGTCTTTAATTAAATTAGATTATGTAGATTAAGATTCCGTATTTCCATTATAACGAGTGGGATCTTTCTCTGTGGGTAAAAATAGGTAAGTGTGATAGAATACCTGTAACTTTCCAATGAGTATTACAAAATCTACTTTCAAGACTTATGTCTATGTATTTTGGGTTGCATTAGGGTTCTCCCACTAATTTTTTTTGGTCATAATACCATGTTTTTGTTTTTGTTTTTTTTTTTATTTGTTTTTTTTTATTTTATTTTAAACCATTTATATGATGACTGTTGTAAGTTTCTTAATTGATGCAGTGATCTCATAGCATCTTTTAAATGTACTAGTTATTTCAACTTTAACAGTTAAATAACCATTAATATATTTTGGATGCTTACTGTAGAAATTTCCCCTTAGATCTGTGGTGTGTCGTCCAGTTGCTGACTGTTGTGAACTTTCTGTCCACGTGCTTCACATATTCAATTCAAACCATGTTAAGGACAGACTACAGCAATTTAAGGAGCAACATGAACTTAGAATAGTTAGCTCACTATTTTCTCCCCTTTTGTCTGGACTGGTCATGGCTGTTCCAAGTATAAATGGGATTGGGTTGTGGCCAAGTAGATGCTGAGAGTGTAGAAAAGACTCTAACCTGACTGCTGAAGTTCTGCCAGAGAACTTAGAGCTTGCCAACATCCTGCTGTAATTTCTGCGTCAGGTAATATCCTTTCCACAACAGCCATTTAGGAACACAAAATCTTTTGAAACTCTTGATTGAGGGCAGCCATTGTCACATTAAGTCAAGTTCCTCTCAGCAATTAACAAATTGACTGGTTTCAGTAGCTCCAGGGCTTTACAGTCCTTTTTTTAGGAATTATAGTGGTGCTTGCTGTCAGCCAGGAGGAGCAAAAATAAGAAAGTGTTAAGAAAAATTGCTTTTTCTTTGTTTGTTTTTTTTTTTTAATTAGATGAGTAATTAAACAAAAATAAAACAGTTTAAAAAGTAAAAACAACAAAACAAACATAAAAATTAAAAAAGGTTAAAGATAAGGCCTATCTTGAAATATTAATTTTTATTAAATTTTTTTCATAATTCAGCTCAGGGTCTATGGGGAGAATGTCCAGCGTAACATCTGATATGAAAGATACTGATATTCTTCAAATGAATGGATTTGTTTTGTTTGGCAGCTTAATTGGAATTTGTACTCTCCTGTGCATTCCTGGTATCTCTGGGGGATATGCTTCAGGATCTTCTTGCCTCATCTTTCCCTTAGTAAAAGTTGCTTTTTCAAGCTGCATCACACACCAAAGTATTTCCTTCCTCTTGTTAGAATTCACTAAATAATTCCCTCAGGATGTAGTTTGCTACAGGGGAAATAAAAGGAAGCCCTGTAAGACAGTTACCTTCAGTTAGGAGTTTAGGAATGAACCTCTCATCTTCAGGAGAGGCCAGACATCAGACCAATCATGTGGGCAGAGAATTATTTACAAATAAGAATGAAGTGCAGGCAACCAGGGTTATAATAATCTAAGTAGGTGTTCTATCAGTCAGAAATGCCATTGGGAAGAGGCACTCTCTGCTCTTGCAGAACAGGCACTTGCAAAGTTTTTCTGAAGGATCTTCCTACTGCAGGTCAGGCTGCTCGAAAGATCCTAAGTGACACAACCAGACTGACATGCCTATCTTGTTTAGGCATGCAGTTGCTCTCTGGTTTTGCTAATTATACTGAATATATAGTCAGACATAACATGGAGCAGACATAGAATCACAGAACCATTAAGACCCCTAAGATTATTGTCTGACTCTTAGCCCAGCACCGTGTTGAAATCTTTATTCAGACTCAGATTAGGCCTACATTGACACCTCTTCTCAGGTTTGTTCTGCACAGTTGCTATTTCTCTTTCAGGAAGAATTTAATTTACTGGGTTGTTTTGTGTGTCTTTTTTCCTGTCCACAAGTGAATGGGAGAAAGGTGGTAGTGGCAGGAAATGAACAGAGGTATTTGCTTAGTGGTTAGCTAAACCAAGGCATAAATGAGTTTACCTACTTGTATTTGTTCCTTGTTGAGATCATCAAGAAAGTTGAGACGATCTAGAGAGATGCCAAGTTAGTGGCATTACAAAACATTTTAAGAACTGGAGGAAAAATATGAGTCCAGCATCTCTTGCAGCATACAAGAGATTTCATTTGATAAGAGGGGTAAATGTGTGGTACTGACATCCAGGAACACATGAACAATTCACAGAACCACAGAATCACAGAATATTCTGAGTTGGAAGGGACCCACAAGGATCACAGAGTCCGACTCCTGAACAGGACAGCCTCAAGACACACCATGTGCCTGAGAGTATTGTCCAAACTCTTCTTGAACTCCATCAGCCTTGGTACTGTGACTACTTCCCTGGGGAGCCTGTTCCAGTGCCCAACCACCCTCTGAGCGAAGAACCTTTTCCTAATATCCAACCTAAACCTCCCCTGACACAACTGCAGGCCATTCCCTCATGTCCTCTCACTGGTCACCGGAGACAAGAGATCAGCGCCTGCCCCTCCTCCTCGCATGAGAACCGTTGTAGACTGCAATGAGGTCTCCCCTCAGTCTCCTCTTCTCCAGACTGAACAGACAAAGTGACTTCATACTGCTCCTTATACAGCTTCCCCTCAAGGCCCTTCACCATCTTCATTGCCCTCCTCTGGATGCTGTCTAAGAGCTGAATGTGTTTCTTATATCGTAGCACCCAAACCTGCACACAATATTCAAGGTGAGGCCACCCCAGTGCAGAGCAGAGTGGGACAATCACCTCCCTTGACCAGCTGGTGATGCTTACAATTCTAATAAGATTCTTAATCTGTTATTAAAGAAGTAAGTATTCATTTATTCATTCATCGGCACAAAGATTTTAAATGTGTCAAGTCTATGAACGGACTAACAATTTGTAAAACAGAATAGAAGAAAAGCTGCAAACCCTATGCACAAGGACATATTTTTGTGAGAGGAAGAGATGTAGATAACCTCAAGATTTGAAGTGATTTGCTGAAATGAAGAGAAAAGCTAAAAAAAGAAAATAAACACCTTGTCAGGCTTTGTTAGTACAATAATAAGCAGCATTTGTTGCCATTACGGTAAATGTATGTAGCTAATATGCAGTTAATAGCAAAGCAGGAGCTTCCCACGTTGGTATTAAATTGTAGAACTGGTGCTTCTTTGGGGTGGTGACCTTTTCTTTGCTGGTGTCACCTAATCTTTTACCTTCACACATTGTCATAAACTACATTTTTCTCCGCCTTTTTTGCTCTGTATCATTTTTTGTCATGTATCTTTTTTTATGCCCCTGCTTTACAGGAGCAGGAGTTCAATCAGTTTGCTATTTTTATTTGTACACATTGTCCTCGTCCAGTCACTCTGTAGCACCTGACACTTTGCTTTTCCCCTTCCCCTTCTCCATCTCTCTTTTGTAAAGGATTGAGATGTGTTTTATATCCTAATCCTTTCAAAATGCTGTATACCTTTCTAAATGATGGCAACCTTCTGACAAGGCTGTAGAAGATGAGAAAGCTAGAAGCCACATCAGGAGGACCTACTATGTCTGCTGTGACAACAGGGGAGGAACACACTGACTTTCTCCATTAAAGTCTGAAAGCACCTGTGCCATGTTTCTGACAGAGAAGGAGAGAAGGTGAGGACCTGAACTGCTGGTCCTCTTCTGTGCTGCCACTCAGCCCAGCCCTCAGCACTCTCCCTCCCTCCCCTCCTTCCCCTCTGTCTCTTCCTTCTTTCTGCCTAACAGCTGAAGGAAGGGTAAAATAGCAGAAGGCTTTGCTGAGAATTATGCAACTTATATCAAAATAGGAGAATTACCCTTTCCTGACCGAAAAAGCAGATAGACCAAAGGAAGCTAATTTGTACCCATGTGTGTCACAGGCACTGCATTCCTGGGTTCCAGCCTGGATTAGTTGTTATTTTACTCCTGAATTCACTTTAAAGAAAAAGCAGCATTATTTTCTTTTTTTGCCTAGTAAGATCCTCATTTACATGAAGCTGTCAAATATTATGACATTTAATGTTAATAATACCACTTTCATTATTTTACTGTGGGCCTGCTGCACTTTTATAAGAATCACTGGTATAAAACATAAATGTTTCTGATGGTACTGTCATAACCAGGGACATGGAGAGAAGCTTGACTATGATGCCTGTTACAGGAACCGCAAGAAGAGCCGACACTGTGCTGTCTCTGTCACTGTTCTTGTGGGGCAATACTGTGACTGTTTGTACTTGCATATTCTCTAATACTATTCTCAAAATCATACTTTGGCCAACAATGATAATTGCAGAAAAGAAAGCTTAAACTGAAGTGCTCAGCTGATCTCTAGATGAGGAACAGGAGACCAGCTCCGAGACCAGCTCCGAGACTAAAAGGTAAAATCATAATCTGAAGGATTTTATTCAACCTACAAAGTCATAAAGGGAAATTTGAATATAATTTTTTGATGCCAGGGCTTAAATCATAAGACAAATGAAATATATGAAATATATGCACACTTAAGTACATTTTTTCCTACTGTGATCATAAGCAAAAAAAAAAAAAAGTCTCCTTATGTTGCTTGTTTTTTTTTTTTGTTTGTTTTTTCTGCACTGTCCAGTCTGGAACTTCTGGTGCTGAAATGCATTAAGAGGTAACAACATATCATGTTCATTCTGAATAGTAATGCATATGCAATGGGTTATGAATTAAAAGCCCCGACAGCTTTCTTGTGATGGGTGGGTAATTTAATCTGTTTCATCTTTCAGAAAGAGAAGATGAGACAGGGGGATGGTCGACAAAGTTTTCAAAAACCAGTAGTAAATCTGCGATTATAAATCAGTGTTTTTCTCTTCTTATTTCTAAACCTTGAGAGAGAGAGACTGTCCTCATAAAATTCTAGCTCAGGTTTGAAAATCCATGTGTCCTGAATAAGCATAAAATTTTGTGTGTTCCCTTCTAAGGAAAAAGTTCAAAAGACTTAGATTTTTTTTGTAATTGGGATAAGCAACAAGATTTCATGCTTATCCAAATAGCGCTCAACCTCTCAGTCTTTGAACTTTTGCTTAGAAGGGAGCACTAGTTATAGAGATGGGAAGGGATGTACATAGAGGGGTTCAAGGAAAGAGAAAGTACAGAGAAAAGAGAAGGGGTAACTAAGTGCGTCTGTGTGTCTGTCTGTGTGTGGATATGGAAGTGACTTTTGCAGTGGTAGGGAAGATTTACTTTGAAAGCAGTAGAGAAGAAAAAGGTCATGGAAATATTGCATATATAGTCCAGTATTATATAGGATTAGGGGTTTAGGTCCAACCTTTCAAAGGAGCTAAACTTGTATTTCAGCACATACACTTGGTAAGTTTATTGAAGTACTTGAAAATCAGTCCATATGTACTACAGTAGACTGGGATCCAACTTCAAATTCTGCCATGAAAATAGATGGGAAATTTACAAAGTGATAACCTAATTCTTTCTTGCACTGAAAACAACAAAGTAATTATGTTAAGACACGTGCTAGTAAAATAATTGCAGATAAGGAATGCCTGTATTTCTCAAAAATGTAGATTGTTTCAATGAAATAGGGGCTTGATATTTATTAATCAGAACAGAATTTATAATAAAGTCATTCTATACTCATGTTTACAGTGTCTAAAGGAATGATTTCAAGACAGGATGTTACAAGAAATAATAAAGTAATGGAGTCAAAATTACTTTAAAAGTAAAGCCAAAATATATCCAAAAAGGCAAACATATCCAAATCCCATATCAAAATGAACCATGGCTGTTTTTCTGAGCTCTTTATTAATTTGCCAGTCAACTGAAAGGTCTAATGAAAACTCTGTATCTGCTACTGGATGAATGAAAGTAATTTACCTAATTCAGAAGTTTGAAAGTGTAATTTAACTGAATACTCATTTAACTAAGTTGAAAACTCTTTTCCCACATAGTGTTTGTTAACAGCTACCCCTTCTAGTGCCGTTCATTAAGTATTCACTGAGAATCTGATTCTGATTCCCTCTATGTGGATAACAAGCTTTTTATTGAACTCGGTGATAAGAAATTTATGTACCTTTAAAATTCAAAACAGTTTATAAACACATGTTTGAGTTTAATGCAGCTGCCTAAAAAAAGGTCTCTATTGTCATTGCAGACAAGCTGATGTATCCCAGCCTGGTTTTTGCTGCCATCCCAGAAAGATTTAACTTTCCCATAGGACCTGTGTCATATCTGCCTCATAAATATCTCAGATAGCCCAAACAGCTCTACATGCTTATGTTTAGAAAACTGAGTTGAGACACAGGTTTCCACTGGCAGAAGCTCAGATGCTCTGACTTATAGACTCCTAAATTTAAACCAACAAAAAAAATCACACCTGAAATGTCACAACAATGACTGTTTCCTTTGGCTGTTAAATGGTTAATGAATGTCTGAGACAGATAATTAACAAACTCACTGTCTTACAGAACAAGTGACATATTGAATGCGTACACTGAAAAACTTCTAATGCAAAGAAAAACAGGTCTTAGTAAAGAGCTAAAAAATGTCAGCCCTGTTGAATCAAGGCTCAGGCATCACTGTCTCAAATTGTGTATGCTTCACAACTCACAAATTAAGATCAACAAGAATCTCCAGATACTTTATAAGAAAGATTATCTTTTGGGTAAATCTTTATTTTAAATTGCTGAAATTTTGAGACCAAAGCAGGATGTCAATTATTACAGGATTTGGGATAAGATTATTTTGTGGATTTATCTGTTTCTTGAATTCCGGTTTCATTCCTAGTAAAAATTGTTCTACTTTAGATGATCTTCTGGGTAGAGGGAAAAGTTCTCATCCAGGTGCAGTAGGTCTTTCTTCAGTTCACTTAGGTTGTCCAAATACAGAGTAAATAACTGCATTTAGGAGTGTGTGTGGCGGGGAATTAGACCAAATAATTCACGTTCTCTTCATTGTTCCTCCCGAGCTGTACTGGGTGAAGACAAACCCTTCAGCTGAAAGAAGTTAAGTGTGTTGCTTCACAATTTATTTATCATAGAATTTGGTGTTGTTTCTAGTTGTTTGATATGGTAAGAGGAACCAGACAAACCTGTCTAAACACCACGGAATGAATATCATTCTCTGTCCAAAGAAGGAATAATCTTAGTATAGAAGATCAGTCAAATAATGGCAAGAAGGATAGGGCATTCACTTGGGGGTAGTATTTGAGGATCATTCCAACTCCACATTAAGAAAAAGCTTTATTTTCTTTTGTTTCATTTTTCGGGGATGATTAGGTGAAGAGAATGCAGTACAGTGAGAAAGGAGGCAGGGAACAGAGTGGGTTAGAAGAGAAGAGGGAAGGGATATTTTCTCCCAGCTTCCTTCTGGCTACTTGACAATCTTTGTTTTTGGTGTTTTGGTTTTTTTTTTCAGATTTGACACTAAAGTAAAAAGGGCTTTGCAGGAGCTTGCTTTTTCATAACAGTATCAGGAAACTTTGAACATCTCTGTCCCTCATCTTGCCATTGAATCCCCATACTTCCCTGTAGTTGTTTGTGCAATTATCAAAGAAATGGTTGCAGCATTGCTTTTACTTTTCTCCATAGTGCTTCAGCCAGAAGTCATCTGGCTTTCTCCCCATTTCATTTTGGAATAGAGTGTGCAACTGAAACTGCGGTTATTAGCAGTAACAGTGCAGTGATCCATTTTGCTCAGGGTATCTTTGTCTTCACCTTTTTTCCACCCTCTCCCCAAAATGCTTCAAGGACTTGGGAAGTTACTACTATTGTTGCTGAAGGTCTGACCCCTGTGAGCTGGAACCTCCCTGGGTTGCAGTATTGGGCTCACCTCTCACAAGACAGTGCTTGTATGGAAAGCTGCAGTGAGACATCTGCTGTGATACAAGATAGCGTATCAAAATAACATAGATGTAGATATTTCCAGATGTAGATAAAGTATTCAGGAATACTTTACTTCCATGGTTAATTTGCACATCTTCTAAATGAGAGAGCCACATCAAATTGCACTATCTTGCTGAAAATATATTCCTATAGGAATAGTAGCTCTTTGCAATACTTGTAACGATAGATACTTATTTAACTGAATTTCACACCTTGGTGGGGTTTACAGACAACAGTGTTAGTCACAATGTTTTCAGAGTTAAAAATTATATAGAGGGTGATAACTTGTAAGAAGGGTAAATTTATAGTCAGATTAGAGTAGCTGAGAGTTTACACGAGTCTAGTCTGCTGAGAAACTTCCTTGTTATTGAGATGTCTTGGACTGCCATACTTTTGTTTCATTTATAATTAATCCATTTTTCTTTCTGGATGTGTGAGAAAACTTATGGTGAGATGATAAATAGAATAATGATGCATTGATCTTCTATCATTGCTTGTCTTCTGTGAATTTTGCAAATCTTGCTATATTTTCTCTGGTGAAATGATACTGAATTATAATGAGTTTTGCTGAGATGAGGCTGTATTATATGTACTGGCAGAATAGGTAGCATATAACTGGATCAGAAGAACATTCAAGATGTAAGGCTATGTTCAAATGAACCTACTTAACTGCCTAACTCTATTAACATTCTCCTTCAGCCACATGATTGTTCTAATGAGAAAAGCAAACATTATTTTAAATTGTATGCAATATATATTAAAACTTACCTCATATTTTTCAGTATTGTCCAGATTAATGCCCTCTGCTTTACTGAACTGTGTTTTATGCAAGCTAATGTTTATATATCCTATGAAAAGGATTGAGCCCTTCTCCTCTTGTCCAGTAGATGTAGCAAGAAGCTGAACCATTTTCTGACTTCTGCAGGTTGATAGGAGCTCCCAAACGTTTGCAAAACATAAGAAAGGGACTTATGGGCCTTGAAATTGGATTGCTAGGACCTAGCACATAGTGGGAATTTCAGATATATGAGTGGTTGACAAGAAATTTGCAGTTTGCAAGAACTTGCAAGAGTTTACCCTCTTATTAACCCCTGATTTTTTCTTTTTCATTTGATTGTTTTTATTAGCTTTTCCATCTTCTGGCTCCCAAGTATGAAGCTGATTAGTGACCTGGCTTTACAAGTTTATGCCCTTATGACAGGCCTTCCAGCAACACAGATCTTCTAGTACTTTCTATCAAGCCTTACTGTTAGCTTTATGTTAATTTTAATAAAGTCTAAAGCCACGAATCCAAAATTCTTTGCTTCGGTTTTATTTTAGATCTGAATCTTCTTGAGAATCTTTTTTTTTCTTTGCTGCCATTGGCAGATGAGCTAATATCCCTTCGAAGCAAGCAAAGCACATAATTACTTACATGAAAAGCAAGCTCTTTGGGAGAATTCTCCGCTAAACCCACCCCTTAGAGGGAAATAGGAAGGGCACTGGCAATTAGATAAGCTGCACTTCAGACATGAACAAACACATTTATCAGATAATTAGTAGACACTTTCCTAGGTATTTCTGGCACAGAGATCCAAAAGCAGTACTAAGGCAGGTAAGCTCATCTGATGAGAAAAGCCCTGTGGCTGCAACAGACTTAACTTGAGGGGGAGAGATGCCCTGTATTATAAATCCTTGCATGCTTCAGACATCCAGTGTTCTTTGTTTTGAGTTTTCAGCCAGTGTTACCAATTCTTCTCCCGTAAACTGGAAGGCAAGAACTGTCACATTCAAAGAAAGAGCAGCCTTCTGTGAACAGTCTGCCTCTTACAGGGGAGAAACCCCACCTTAAAGAACCCGAGGGAGGTATTTTGGGCAGAGTGAGGTGATGTAGCAGAGACACTGAATAAAATTATCCGGAAAAAACTTCTAGTTCACATTAATTCTTGGAAATGGGGATTGGATATACTATGCTACAGTCTCAAAAATGTTATTTTGGCAGAAGCTGGTATATCAGCAAATTTATTACTGAGATGGATGGCTCCAAACAGTTTGCAGTGATCTCTGGAGGTCTCTGGATTTCTCTCTGGACCACAGGGAAGATTTGGAAGCAAGTCTTGTAATGCTATTTTTAAGGAGAGAGGACAGTTAATTTGTTCCTAATGATGGGAATGTTCTGACAGTTGGAGTAGATAATGAAGATGTCTATTCTTTAATGATAATTAAGAGAATAAAATATACGGCAAAGTTGTTACAATTTCTATGCTCATATATGTATATCGATGTTCATATGGATGTACATTTATATATAAAGAATACACATTAAAACAGTCTAGTCATCTACTTTCATAAATTAGAGAATGATCCTTTTAATGATCAAAAATATTAAAGGATTGAACCACAAAGTCACTGAAAAATCTCATGTTTTCATTTAATAAATAAATCATTCTAGCCTAGTCAATATTATTGTGAATAAATTTATTTTTCAAAATACAAAACACTAGTGATACTTCAAGGAACAAGGTTATGAAATGGTCTTTGAACTGTTTCTCCCCCAGTGAGGTATATGCTTGTAGAAATTTTTTATAAACATTTATCAGTTATCAAAAAATAAACTATAATCTTCTGAAAATTTTAACATGGTCTCCAGTGTTACTGGATTTCTCCTCTGAATATCTCTGTATCTGCATATATATTTGTAGACATGCAAATATATATAATGTATAGAATACATACTAATCCAACAGCTATACAGGGGTTTTGGGCACATGAAATTAAACACAGTTTTTACATGAGTACAGAGTAATATTCAATATTTTAAAAAATATTTCAAGAATAATTTTTATTTTAATTTTAATTATGAATAAATGTTTTTAAAGGGTAAGCATTTCAAAAATAATGGTGATACCTGTTCCCCAATTAGTCTTATGATAAACACCCATGATAGTGTAATGTGATGGAAAAGACAATGTCATGTATTAAGTTGCGAACTTTCCTCCAAACTGCCTTAAAAATACATTTATTCATTTGAAAAGCTCTTGAAGTATCTAAACATGTCTGACTTTAATCTGCTGCTATATGAAAATTGCCAATCACAGGTTGCACAAAAATGAGGGACGGTTGTAATTTTGGCACTGCTGCCAAGAGCAATTTCCTCCAGAAAGCAACTTGCTTTTTTTCATAGGGCGAACAGCAAGTGAAACTTTGTTGTTCTTAAGCACTGGAATCTATCCCATGTGTGCTGCTGTGGCTTCAACAACGATGTAGGAAACACAGTAATACTATTTTGCTCGCAGGGAAGTTAAATTCATCAGTGTTTGTAAGACGTTCTGAGAGCCACAAACAGAATGTGTCTGTGTATGAAGGCAATGAATATTACTCTAGCTATGTGGCTTTATAGATAATATAGCATAGAAATGCCTTTCTCAGACTGACCAAAGAAATAAGGATTATCTAGCATGTTAAGGAAAGGTTATTTTCATTTTGGAAGAGAGATCACAAGACTTTATAAAATATCTACCTCTAAATATCTATTCAGAGTGGTATTTGTTTAAAGTAAAGTGAGCTATCTAAAAGCTAGACATCTAAATGCAGTAGTCATTTATATTTTCTCTATAATCAGCAGGGAAAAACATGCATCTCCTGAGGGTAGTTCTTCCTTGGTATACATCAAAACTAGGTGGGATGAAACACCCTCTGCAGATGTTTATCTGCATCCATTAACTGTAGAGGGAGCCTATTTTATATTAGCTTTCTCTATCTAGAGGTTAAAGACTTAATGGAGCCAAGACTCTCTCTTACTGTTCTCCTAATTAAAGATGCTGCTAACCTCTCCAATAATTTTCAAAAAAAAAAGAGGGAATGAGACCCTGGCCCTACTATAATCAGTGACTACACAAACTTCAGCAAGCCTAGCACTTCTGCTGCCAGGTTCAAGTCTGTTTACATGTGTGCAAAATATCCAGCTTCAATCTAGTCTTTCTTCCCCTTGAATAAAGGTTGTGATTGTGTAAAGCTTTTTTCAAGTACATCAAGCTTCTGCAGCTGCAACATACCAATTCTAGGAAGAGCTATAATCTATGTAATGTTTGTACTTTACTAAAGTGAGTGTTTACTTACTGCATTTACTTCTTTGGTTATACAATTCAAGCAAATGCCTAAATATTTCATGCTTTTGTTCAGGTATTTAAAATACTGATAGTCTGCAAATGAAGGCAAGAGTAGAAATGGTAAGCAAGTAGAGATAATTGTAGCCATCTTTAAACAGATGCAGAGCTTGAGTAGATGGTGGCACCTGCTTTGGTACAGTGAAAAAATGTCACCACCAGTGTATTAAATAAAAGTAAGTTACCTGTTCCTTATCTTAGAGCTGACAAATTCAGTTGTGCCTATGCTACCGAGAAACTTTAGGCAGGTCCACAAACCAACAGACACTGGTTTGTTTTCTAAAAACTTCTGCATTTGTGAAGGGTGTTGGTGACTGTGAGCAGGAGCAGACAA
Organism: Oxyruncus cristatus; assembly: GCA_013399855.1. Lineage (NCBI taxonomy): Eukaryota > Metazoa > Chordata > Aves > Passeriformes > Cotingidae > Oxyruncus > Oxyruncus cristatus. The sequence goes on along the minus strand of VXAY01004421.1, from coordinate 1,985,479 downwards.
CCTTGGCTGACTTAAGGACGTCACAAACAACAGTCAGACTCGTGGCAAACAAAAAGAAGGAGATAAAGGACTTCTACAGCAGTGGCTTCTCTATCTGATTTCCAGAGAAATATTTATGCCTTTACACATTTAGCCAGCATAGATCACTACTTATATCAAAGGATATCTCTAAAATGGGAAACACTCTTGAAACATGGAAGATAGCAATGTCAGATGAAACGAGAATTAATAATAAGAAGTTTGGAGAAGGAATTCACAGAAGGAATTCACAGAAGGAATTGAGCAGGCAGTAAATACCAACCTCAACAATAAATTGCTACAGGGAGAGGTACACCCAGTATTTCTGAAGAAAGAAATTATCCAATAATGTGCACTGATTGCGATAGTTTGTTTGCTGTGCAGTAAGTATCAATTTATGTACAGTTTTGAACACAGACAAATGCAGACCTCCATGCTATTCTTTCAAATAGAAATAAAGGAACAATAAAAAAGCAGGTAATAAACTCTTTGTTCTGGAGCCTGACTCTGCTGTTGTTTCCTGGCTACTCACTCCCTTTCTTCAGTCTCAGGATGACTCAGTGAAAATATTGGGAAAATGCATCCGTCTTCCTCTAATGCATCAATTATGCAGCACAAAGTTATTCTTACTTCGTGTTACACTTAGTCAGATAATGCATCCTCTATTCAGTGTTTTAGAAGTTTCTTGAAGCAGCTGCTTTGGTGAGTTTTCAAATAGATAGCATGTCACAGCAGCCAGGCAACCCTTAATGACATCGTAGGCAGCTGCTCGTGAAAGATATACACGTGTCCGTGACATAAGCCTCTAGTCTTGTAGCAAGAAGTACTGGATGGCCTTAAAAGTGATGGCACCAGTTCTATCAATGCTTAAGCAAAATGAAGTTCATAAGAACCACTCTGTAAGTTTTAGATTTATACTTACTAAAACAATAGACCCTTACTATCTTAATGTGGTAAACACCTTAAGAGACTTAGTGCCTGACAAAAAACATAGAGCAGGGATTAGTTATTGTAGTTTCTATGGGAGCCTTATTATGTAGGAAAAGCTCACTTTTTAGTATTTGAAACTGCCATGAGATCTCAATAGCAGTGAGTTCATATCAGGGATTTATGAGCTGATTTTCCCCCTTTTTTTTTCCTCAAAGTGGACCTGTCTTGTCTTTAAGCAATACCAGCGATAACTCTCAATTTTGTTGGTGGTATTTACTTTCTATCCTCCTTCTAAGCTGGGTGCTCTGAGAAATCCAGGGTGGTTATAGAAGTCCCTTTCTGCCTCTTTTGTGTGGACCTTGCAAGACTGTAATCGCCTGTGCTCCTCAGCAGCAGATTGCATGGGGTCGGGAAGGTCAGGATGATTTGCGTTCTCTTCCTTGTGCGACAAGTTAGTTTTGGCTGCAAATACACTCAAATACCGTATTACGCATTGATGGCTTTCTAAAGTTGTTCTGCCCCCACACCCTGAAGAAGATGGATTGTTCATGATCTGTGTGTAGGATGCCGCTGCTGTAGTCTGTCTTCAGCTCCAGCTCACATATCTCACCTCTGGGCAACATCACTGTGTAATTGATGTTCAGTATGCCTCAAGGGGTTAAAAGATTAATTCACCACAAAGGTATCCTGTAAGCTGCAGTTTTAAGGAGCTAGACTGTGATCTACAGTGTTCAGTTTCATTAAAATGTTAAAAAAGAAGTTGTATCAGAATATATATTTACAGAGCTGCAAATAGTTGAAATTTTTTTCTTTCTGAAAGTTTTTGTTGTTTGGGTATATGATCACCATAAACATGGAGTAGGATTATATTTGACAGCAATATTTTCTTCAATACAGATAGTGAATCAATATACAACAGTGGTTATTATTTTAAGAATTTCAAAACAATTTATGTAATTAAAAGAATTTATAAACATAACTGAATCCAGAAACTCTGACTTCCCTTCTTGGGTTATAGTGACTTATACTAAGTTTTATGACTTCAGTAAGAAGTCACAAAATGTCCAGAGCAGAAATAAATCAGCTCCAAGAGCATATATGCTTATATACATGCACACATGTATAAAAATATGTACATATCCTCTCACCTTCATTTCTAATTTTTTTTCTGTAAATGATTAGCCCTGCGAACATTCTGTCAAGGACACTCATAATAGGCAGATAAAGTGTTATTGCAGTGATTGTATGGAGCACTGAGTAACATTAAACTTTGAATGTGAATGGATTTTTTTCCCAGTAACAAGCTTAGATTTCATATCTGATCCGGGCTTAACAATAGCAGTATAAGGCAAAAGAGAAAAAAACCTTTTATGTATATTCTGTTTAAATTAAGTGTTCTACTTTTTAAATGAGATGTGTAGAAGTTATTTCACTGAAGCTGGAAATTAGGTTCATTGAAAGCATTTGGTCATTAGCATAAACATCATAGAGGATGATACAAAAAACCCGTTAAGAAATGGCATGACCTGAATAAGCCATTAATATTAAAGCTGCAGTTTGGCAGATATTTAAACAATAGTGAACATCACCCTTCTGGCCTGTCTCACTGGAGAAGTCTTCAATAGAAAAAGTGGTTTTGGTCTCATCTGAATCCAGACTCAATTCTATCTATTTATATATAACAATATAATATAACAATAATGGTCTTGTATCTAGTGTAATTTGTTCAGCATTTTCAGGGAAGTTCAAAAGGCCGGTTTCGAATAGGTATCCCTGGTCTTCAGCCTAAGAAATTGAAGCAAAGAGTTGTATCACATGTTGGATTAAACCCCAAAGTTGATTAACTCCGAGATCATCCAATAGATCTCTCCTGCCCCTGCTTCAGCTACTGATCTGCAGATATAATCCACATTTATGTCAATGTTTGGTGTGGTTTTAGGCTGTTAAATACTTGTACAATCCAAGGATGTTGGTGAAAATTTGTCAGCTTGAACTGCAAGGAGGTCCCAATTCCTTTCAGCATTTATCAAAACTCAACAGAGCTGGAACAAAACTGAGCAATCAACCTGCACATAAGAAGAACAAAACCAGTGTTCTCATGATAACAATTGGTGTTTAAAAGGTGCCATGTTTGTAGTGAATCACTGGGGACACTTTTTTGCTCCTGTTTTTTTGTACAAGAGTGTGGGATGAGAAGACCACATTTGCCTCTTATTGAATTGGTTTGAAAGTCCTGTTCAAAAATTCTTCTCAATGTGTGAATGAAACACAATGGCTTAGAAAAATGGCATAGAAACCTTAAGAAAAAATAAATGGGTTGAAAACAGAAGCAAAGAACAGACAATATGGAAAAGTATGGAGACTCTAGTACATAAAAAAGACACCTAGAAAAATAAAACCCCAGCATACTGTGGCATATGCAGTACTTAGTGTACCTATTTGTGTTGAAGTTCTCCTTACTGATAGAAGTTTCCATGTATTTATTTTGAGAATGTATAAGTTTTTCACAGCAATATTCTGTCTTGGAGGTTAGAGAGATTGCCATTGTCCATATAAGTAAGGTGGTCCTGCTTAAGTTGGCTCAGCTCCCACAGCTGAGCTATGACAAACAGGCTTTCAAATCCTCCAGACATTACAAAGTTCGGAAGTCGTCAAACACCACATGGTTTGACCGTGAAAACCAAGATGTGCTGCCTTGTGGTAACAAGGTAGGAATCATATAACAAGTTGCTGGAAACAATGGTAATTACACAGTATGTTAATTACACAGTATGTTAATTACACAATGATCCGGAGATACAAAAGTCTGAGAGGAAAAACTATGGTTATACCTCAAACAGGTGAGGACCACAGCATCAAGACAAAGGGGTATCTCTGCAAGATCACAAATCTTTTTTAATCTTGTCACACTGGTTGGAAAACAGATTTTAAAGGCATCACTTGGTTTTAATGACAGGCTACAAATTACTCAGAAAATGCAAAAATGAACTTCAACATTACCCAGTGGTTAGTACCCTTTTCAGGTTTTATTTCTTTATTTTTTTTCTATTTTTTATTTTCTCTATTAATTTTTCTTTGTTCTTATTCTAAGAACCCGTCCTAACTTTCACATAAAATTATACGTTCGTATGACATCACCCAAGGAATTAAAACATAGTCCTTAGCTGGTATAAAGAAATTAAACTGAACTTTACCACAGAGGTTAGTTTGAATGAAATGTTTGAGGACCCCTTAACAGATCCCTTGTTAGTTCATAAGGCACTAGTGCTCAAACAAATAGACTATAATTCTGTGAACCACATGAAGCTTTGGCAAAAAAACGTGAAAACTATACAAACTCAATTCAGTGTACACAGCATCAAGTACACAGTACAGCCTGAACATTTTCACTACAGTTGCCAAAGATTTTGCACACATTCAGCTGTACCTCCTTGTGAAATGAGATAAAAGGAATTATAGTGCCTGCTTTTCTTATCTTTGGTCTGATTAAGTTTATATGGCACACTTCATTGAGGGCTGTTTATTACTATGGGTAGTGTTGGTGCCCAATCTCAGCTGGGGCCTGTAGGCATGATTAAAAGCAAGCAGTAATTACAAGCAAATAAAATATATATTGTTAAAAATTTCAAATGTAATCTGTTGGGTGATCTGGTGTGATTTTATGTGAGTGCCTTCTGAGAACTGTCAAACCTTTCACATTCCTTCACAGAGAGAGCCTTCACTCTGAAGTGAAGGCTCCGTGAGTTGGAGCATAGGATGAATGAGTGCAGAAAGAGCTGGAAGAGGTGAAAGGGAGATCAGCATGGGCAACAAGAATGAAAACCATCACCATTTGTTTTGGCAACATTGGGAATGAAGCAGGAAGAGCTAGAGGAAGTAGAAGGTATTGAGAAGTTCAAGTTAAGAAGGAAGAGGCACTACAGTAAAACAAATTGCCTCTAAGGTGAGGAGAGCCCACCAGCCTGTTCATTCTTAGAACAGTAATACAGTGGTAATGCTGTCACTGGTCCTTTTGGTATCAAAACGTTACAGTAGAGATAGGAGCAAAACTAGTTGTTTTGCTAGGACAAAACAGGACAAAACAGGACAAAACAACATCTTTCATTTCTATCTCTAGAGTTGCCACCAAGCAAAACTATTCTGTTAATATTTTATTGTTATTAGTCGTAAGTACAGCTAGGGAGCTATTACAAGTGAAACACTAGAACAGACTGAGCTGACAGTAAGCTGAAACATGCCTAGGGCAACCAACTTCTTTTTTTAGTGTTGTGACTTTCCAGCTTCGGCTTGTGATGAATGTGTCAAAAGAATCCTTTAACTCCTTTACTGATTACTCAAGTTACTGAACAAATGATCTGAAAAAAAAAGACAAATTTTGGGGTGACTATTTGGAAGTCACTATTTTTGGTTTTTTAATATATCCATGTTAACCTGTCCTTTCAGATCCTTAATTCTGCTACTGCCTATATATTTACTCTTCAAATGAGGATGAGCTTCCAACAAGAAGGATGCCTGTATTTGGAAAACTCAGTCCTGTGAAATAAACCCCTTTTCCCATCCCCAGTCATTTTATGAATGGGTTCATTTATGAACCTATAAATAGGTTGAGAGATTTGGGGTTGTTCAACTTGGAGAAGAGACAGCTCTGAGAAGACACGACTGTGGCCTTTACATACTTAAATGGGCTTATAAGAGAGAAGAGGCAAAGTTTTTTATTAGGGTCTCTCGCAAAAGGCCAAGTGGTAATGGTTTTAAACCGAAAGAGGACGGACATAAGGAAGAAATTCTTTCCTATGAGGGTGGTGAAACACTGGAACAGGTTGCTAACATATGTGGATGCCCTGGAAGTGTTCAAGGAAGGTTGGATGCTTTGAGCAACCTGGTCTAGTGAAAGGTGTCCCTGCCCATTTCAGGGGGATTGGAACTACATAACCTTTTGAGGTCCCTTCCAATCTAGACTATTCTATGATTCTGTGCTATGCACCATGCTTATGAATTGAACTGCTCTGGGAATGCTAATCTGAGACTCATTCTGATGACTGAAGTCCAGATATCTGAAGCCAAGAGCTAGTCAAATTTTTTTCAGACTGTGTCTGAGTATGTTATGAGCTTTAGCTCATTTATCTACATGAGCTGTAAAGATTCAGTTTTCATATGATACTACTTTCATTTTTAGATCCTTGAGTTGGTTGGAAGTGGAGTTACATCCACTAAAACAGTTTTGGAAACCAAAAGCTCCGTCATTTCATCTGATGAAGGACTTCAGAAATTTATTTTTATTTACTAGCTACCCTGGCTGACCTCTCTCCTTATATATATTGCCTTACTAATTTCTCTTGATATGCTACGTAATCTTAAACCAACTATGTAAACTCCTTATAAAGTCTTTTTTAACACCTTTATTTTACTGCTGTGAGAATAGCAACTGACAGGCCACAGCTTTCCACTCTTCCGGTGTTACTGCGCATTGCGCTTGCTTTCCAGATCATTTTGGTACATGTTGCTTGCATACTTCATTGCAGTTACTCCTCTCTTCTGAATTTTGTGCCTGGAAGGGATGAGCAGGCTGACATTAGTGAGAATAAATGACTTTTAAGAATGAATAAACAGCATAGACTTGATGTTTGCTTGATAAAGAAGGGTCATGCACTTGTCCAGTTGGAGGAACTGCTGTTCTCAGTTTAAGCCATCACCTTCTACGAGTTTTTAGGGGAGAACATAGCTGGATATGTTCCTGTGTTTTCACTGCTGTGAATGTTATCACACAGTAGAGTTCTTGTGGAGACTGAAAAAGACTTTTCTGTGAAGAGTGAAGCTTGCATTCTACATCAGACAGCAGTGTGATTGCAAAAGATTAAATTGTTCTTCAGAAACTGAGGACAGTTGATGAAGAATTTTCATATGTTGCAACAAAGAGAGAGCTATTTTCATAAAATGAAAAAAGGATATAATGAATTGTTAACTTAAGAAGGGATTGAAAGTAAAACAATGAAAAGTCTATTAGGCTTATTTTAACATTGTAAATTTTTTTCAAAGGAAATTAGGAAATAAATTTGTTGTTTTTCTGATTTTTATGAAGGCCATTTTCAAATTTTATGAAAAATACCAATTCTAAATCATTTATATCTAAGCTGCTGCTGAACATTTATTTCAAGTGAGGTAGCTTTTACACATTCATTTTGGTTACCCAAAGGTACAGAAAAATTCATAGTTTTAGAAGTTTTATTGTGCAGTTGATTCAGGAAAGGAAGAAGGAGTGAAATCTTCTGTGATAGTCACAGCTATCTTAAATACATTCTTTGTGATTCAGCACAGAAAAAGGTATAGAGAGCTGCTTTATTCTTCTAGCACTCTTACTGTTAGCAGACACTCACAAATAAGTCAACAAATTAGTCAGTGTTTACCATTTGAAAACATATTGCTCCATCGCTTCTGTTTTAGAAAAGGTTTGGTTACATTTAATCCTTCTAATCTCTTGATTGTACAGAATTATTCTGAGACACGTTACCTTCCTCCCCACTGAACTCAGACAACATGACACTATCTTGTTTTTCCTGTAATCAGAAGCTAATGGGGACTATACAAACTGCTCCCTTCCCTCTACCCCATTCTTCTCCACCTCCCTCTGAGGCAATCAAACTGTGTAATCGTTAGAGAGACTAATCGAGACAACAGGATTAAGATCCAGAAGCTCACTGTAAGCCTCTGCTGAATAATTATCTCTAAACAGGCCAAGAATAGAAGCATGAGTAAGTCAGAAGTTCTCTAAGAAAATCATAGGTCAAGTGTGAAAGAAGGATGTAAACTTAATTTTTGGTGATTACATTAGGCTGTGTGTGAGGCTTCCGCTACAGTGCAGATAGCATGTGCATTTCCTTTTTGAAAGGATACATATTCTTTTTAAAACTCTACCGTAACTTAGATCTGGGAGTTGTTTGCCCCGTGTTTCTTGGCTGTTTCATAGCATACGCAAAAATTCTCTTTGTATGTGCTTGTAGTGATGGCCTGGCAGTAAGCTTTTGTGTATATGAATGCTTACTCAGCAGATGTCTCAGAACCTGAAGTGTAAAGTGTATTAGAAATATTCAAAAGCTTAGTGACAAGTAAGAAGTAATGTATATAGAGCACAAATTGAGAAGAAAAGGAGAATCAACTCCTAGTTCTCTGTGTGTCCGAGAGAGTGCGTCCACGTAGGAATGCTAGTCTTTATAAAATACTCTTTAAGCATGAAGAGATGAACTGTGCAAAAAACCTGAAGGAATAATAATAATAAAAAAAAAGATCCAGCAAGGCTGGGGGAAAATAGTTTTTGGGGGTTCACTGTCGAAGATACAACTAAATTGCAGGCTGGATTGCCAGAAAATCCTTATAAGTTTATTTATTTATTTACTGTTAAGAGAAGATGTGTTTATAGTTACAATTCTAAAACAAAATAAATGTTCAGCAATCTTTAAAAGAAACCAAAGATATAGTGTTGATCTTAATTGAATAGGCCATAGTTGCATACATATACATTTATGTATAAGTAGTTAATTCTAGAGAGAGGGAGAAAAAGCATGGCAAGTGTGTGTGTGTCTGTGCGAAATATGAACACATGTTATCCAAATGGAAGATGGATTGACTGTGTATGCAGTACTTGGTAATGGACAGTGGTAAATGTACTGGCCAGACACAAATTGAAAATGCAGAGTTGTTTGCTTTTATTACAGTAATTAACTGATGATTTATTTAAAAAACCCCTGTCATTGTAATTCAATAAATTTGCTAATTTAGTGATAGGATCTTTATTTGTAAACATCAATTTTGCCAAGATGCTATTTTTTCACTCATTTCAATAAATTCGTTGCACAAGTAACAAAAGGAAAGCGTCCCTGGGATGTTACGAAACTATAGAGTTGCTATACTAACATGCATAGACAGGAGTAAGTATTATAGGCTCTGCTGAGCATTCCTTAGAGGTGTTAACGACTTTAATCCTGTCAAGAATGTCTCCAGCTTGTACAGCAAAGACAATTCAACAGTTTAATAAAAAGGTGTAACATTTCCTACAGGTAAGCTCAAGTGATCAAAGGCTATAATAGGGCTTTTGTTACTTCATTCAAAGAATGCATTCTGGAGTTTAACCTTTGCTTTTGATGTAATGTCATCTTTGAATGCAAACAGCCTTTTCTAGGAAGAATTAAGTTGTTTGAAGTGTTTTTTTGGTCTTTATTTAGGACCTGGCTTTGAAAACTAAAGAAAGTGTGGAGTAAAGCGCTATAAATTATGGAAAGGCTTCAAACAGTAATCTCTAGAAGAAAACTAATACTTATGAAGGAGAAGGTCAGGCCTGAATGGTTGAATTTGATCATACTAGGTTTATGTTCAACATAGATGTCTAAAGTTTACTCATATGAGAGGACCCTTTTGGATGATAATATTTGTGAAACATCACCAACTGGTCTGTTTTTGTGGATAAAGTCCTTGCGTTTCCATCCTGGGATAAAACAGAATAGCACAGGAACTGGATAAACAACGAGGAGTAGATAACAACAGCAAAGCTGAAACTATACAGGACCAGTATATCCTCTAACTGTTTGAAGGATATTTCTGTTCTTGAGGCAGAGAAATAATATTTCTCCTAAATCCTCAGCACCTATGTTAATATTAGCAAGCCTATGACTGTGGCTGCTGATGGCCTATGTAAAAAAATTATTTGCTTTTGGGGTAGTGAATATGGCATGGTTGTCAAGGAATGGTGACTTTTACCATCTTATTTTAATCCTACTTCAAATATGTGTTAGAGTCCACGGTCACACTTTCAGCATACCTGCAGATGCAGAGGCAGAAGCCATAGCCTCTGGATGTGGCCAGTGTTCCTAATAAGCACTGCTACTTCCTCTTTCTCCTCACGAAAATGCAGCCCAGAAAGCAGAACGCCTTATTTACTTATGCTGTGCTGATACAGGGCAAAGCAGAGATACTGAAAAGTAATATGAGACATGACTTTTAAATAAATTCAGATTAAGCAAAATACATAGAAAAAATGAACAGAAGTGACAGCAGGAAAGACACGCTGATGCTTTGTTTCCTGAGTAATGAAGCCAGACTGGCAAGGCTGATTAATTCTAGTAGTTATTACCAATTAATTGATTGTCTTGGCCTTGAAGTACTATTGTATGTCTGACCTCTGGCATAAGGTAGCTCAGGTTGTCTTTAGGAGCAGCTGTCTTGATAAAGAAGCCAGAAGATTAGTGAGGGTTACAAAATGGTTTTAGGCAAGGGTGAAAATTGTGGGAAAAATTCAGAAATGGTTTTCACATTTTGAAGCAACAATCTGGGCTTGAGGCAGGCAATAGTCGTCCCAGATTACTGGAGCATGTTAAACTTTTAAATCTGAAATAGAAGGCCCTAGTGATAGGTAGGGAATTCATACCTTTTAAAAAAACCTCCTTGCCTGATTTTCGGTTTTCCACTCCTCCTCTCTGCTGCAACTCTCCAACACTACAGAACAGATGTTGAGCCTAGAAAAACAACTGTAAGAGACTCATTTCAGATTGCCAGAAACAACAGCATTGTGGCACTTTTTTAAAGTTTACAGTGAGGTGCCCTCTCTCAAATCTTTGCTTAGTGAGCATCTCAGTTTTCCTACAAAGTTGGCACTGGAACTTCAGTTCAAACTAATAAGTTCATGGTTGTGCATCCATACCTGTCCATCGTTGCAACTCCAAAGTGTTTCATAAGTAAGCAGTGGAATTTATTTGTGCCTTTGAAGTTTTTGCAGACAAACAGAGCACAGATATATAGACTCTGTTCGCCACTGCTGGCTTGGGAGGCTATAGGCTTCCAGGTCAGGACAACATGAATGTCTGGTGAAGCACTGCCATGGTTGGAAGTTACAGCACAGAGATGTTCTGAGTGAAGGTCACAAGTAAAATGCAGTCCTGTTAAGACAAGAGAACTCTTTACAAATGTGACTTTCAAGTCTTCATTTCTCACGTGGCCTGTTTTTCCAGCCTGCAGTTTTCCTTCGGTGAAAGGCTCTCTTTTGTCATGATAAGGATGATCTCCAAAGATGGTCTTCAGGTTCTGGCTTTTTCAGAAAACTCAGGCTAGAAACAAGTGTCAGGAGGACTGGAAGAGAGAGGCAAGGGTAGTCCTCTGGTGCCAGAATTATAAGGCTGCTCAGATACATGCATTTCATCTCTTCGGGGGACATCAAACACAGATGAGGTAAAGGGATCCAAAAGAATTATGCTGTGCATCCAAAGGCTCTAAATTTCTTACCCCCTTTTCTCTGAGTGATAACATGAAACTTTCTGCCTTGACCTGCTTTAAATCAGAACAATGCCACAAATCTTTTGTGTAATATTTTTAAGGAATGACACCAGAAAAAAAATTCAAAAATAAAATGTGGGTTTTTTTCCAGGGAGTTGGAAATTTTGACAGGATGGACATATTGTAACTCAATATAGTCATTATGTATACTATTTAAACCACCTATATGTACCTATAGAAGAGTATAAATCATTCAACAATCTGTTCAATAAATCTTTAGGCAGCTAATGTTGTGGGACCTTTTAGTGGATTTTTGGTTGTTTTTTTTTTTTATAATGCATGTAATTTTATTTTTTAATTTTTTTTTAATTTAATTTTATTTTTTTTTAATTTCTGTGATTTCATGACTGCTTGTCCAGCATTTAGATTGAAAATGGCCTTCCTCTGTATAGACGTCAAATATGTCTTGGGTCCACTGACTCAGACAAGAGCAGTGGAATTTTAGGAGGGAGGACTGAGTTGTGTGTTTAAGGAAAAGAATCCCCAGTTTAAGGTACAGGCATACGTAGAAAGATATTAACATGTGAAACAGATTTGTAGCATCTCTGTCTGCAGAAACATATAATTTTCATAATAGATAGGAAAGATAAGGGAAAATCCTATCTCTCTTGAAGCCAGAGATTGCAGGTTATCACTCTAAAAGACTTCTCCATGCCTCTTTTGTCAATGCCAGATGAATTACTTGGCAGTACAGACATGCTAAATATCAAAGAATAAACACAATACCTCAATAAATACATATGACTGATCATGTCATTCAAGGGAAGGAATCCTACTTCTGCAATTCTCAAAAAGTCTCATATATTTTGATTTATAAAGTGTATTATTGTGTACTCTTTAGGATGCTTATTTTTTTATGTCCCAAATACATCTTGCACAAAATACATTGGGCAACTGATCCAAAAGTACTCAGTTGAAATTCTTGGTCTTTGAAGAAGAAAAATACAGTATATTCATCTTAGATACCACTTCATTTCCATTTCCATAACTCTTAGAGAAAATAGACTTCTGCAGGATTAGAAATAAATTAACATTTATATCGCTGTTAGCTATGATTCTAGTTTTTGGGTATTGCCTGCTAATATGTGAGTTTTAGGACCGCATATTGAAATTCGTTTGTTTTCTTCTGGTAATACTGACAAATCCATATAGATACTGTTCATATGAAACAAATGATTCATGCTACACAACTTTCAGGATTTATGTTGTTTTAAATTGAGACATTATTAACCAGCATATGTAGTGATTCATTTCTATGAGCTCTGTCTGTGTTTCATCACCAGTATAATTTTTCCCCCATTTTATTATGAGAAGAGATTGGTGCTCCTGTGAAACTATTTGAGGGAATAAAACAAAGATGTATCTTGAGTGAATGTGTTCTTTATTTTATGAATAAATCCATGCTATAATTTTACTTATAGAAGCATCTGTGAATACAAAGCAGTATTCTTCTTTACATCTTTACTCACAGAGAAATGGCTGAGGTTTCTGACCAGACAATGAAAAATCCTGACAAATAATTGTAAAAACTTCCTAGCTGAACAAACTATTTGCTGCTTTTACTCAGAAGCATCTCCATTTGCTGATGACAGAAAGAGAGGTGTTTTATATGTTTATTTCATATGTATTATGAAAATGAATGTTTTACTGTAGCAGTTGGCCTTAAACCATGCCACAGGGATGCTTTTTTCATAAATTCCTACTCAGTGGAAGAGTAAACGGTTTTATATTATGGAAATTCAGATAGCTATGCTTCCTGTAGAAAAGCAAATTAACTGACTGGAATGTCCTAACTTTTACACCAAATGATCATTTCTTTGTCCCTTTTGCTAGTTCTGCTGGTCACACATTCTTTTTCTTTCTACAATAGAAATAAAGTGTAAATAATAAAATATGCTTGGTTACCAGACAAATCTGCATACCTCCAACTGTATCATGCAAGAGGAATACTTAAAAAACTGATTTAGTATCAAGCAGTGCTGTATGAAACTTCTAAGGCAGAATGAGACTACTGCCTTTATTAGCAACGAAAACTGTGGTGCTTGTTTTGTTTTACTTATAAAGTGCAAAAAATTGTAAAAACATTTGATGTTCTAAGGAAATCTAATGGCAAAATACGTTTGTTTAGGGAGGAGAACTGGTAAGAGTTGGAATATATGTTCTTTGTCTTGATAAGAAAAAAACCTTAGAACTTAGGTGCAAATGTGGAATTAGAAAAAATTAGAGCTCACTTTTAAAATTTTTATAGCTATTATTAAAATAGTTCTCTACACACTTGGAAAGGTATAAACTTTCTGGATGTGTATATTATTAAGGTGTTCAGAATCACATCTGGGATATTTTCTCATTGTTATAATTCCAACTTTCCATGGACTTCTCAGCTGGATCCATTTGAATCTGAAGAGAAAACATGAAAAAAAACCAAGAATCATGTTTTAAATTTTTACAGTCCATGTTGTACAAGTAACAACTTACACGTTTTCCTCTTGCAAGAATTTCTTCTGTATGATAACCTTTTCCAAATCATCATCTTACATAGGAAGTTTAGCTGAATTTCACAAAATGAAATCGACTGGAATTGTTTCTGGACATTGAATGGGGGAAAAAAATAACACCTCTAGATCTTGTTTTGTAGTTTATTTTGTGATTAAAGATTTAAAATTTGACAATATGTAAAGTACAGTGGTCTGCTTGAGACAAGAAACATACTGTTGGAAGTTGCCCACAAGATGTTTATTCCTGGTGGAGAAAAACCTCTGAAGAAAAACAGAACTGAAGAAAGAGAAAGCTTTGAAAATGCAGCTGGACTACTGGATAACAAACAACTCTTTACCTCAGAGAATATTTTTCATATTACAATAGTGTTATGTTTATTCAGTCTATTAACAATGTTGTTAGAAGAAAATCTTACTTTAATATATATCCTGTAGTTTAAATCAATGTTAGCTTCTTTTCTATTTGCTGAACATAACCCTTTTGCTTATTGGCTCTGTGTAGTTTAGATTTATAGTTTTCCCTCACCTTGTATCTTCCCTCTCCCTAATAGGGTAAGTTTTATCAAATTTGCCCAAATATAGACATTTTCCTGCACATATCTCCCTTGAAACCTCCCAAATCCCAAACATTCCATGCCCTACTGTATAAAAGCTAGCCATCCTTTTCAATAAGTGTCCATTTTGTGCACCAGATCTATTTTGTCTTCACCTGTAGGTGATTTTTATGCAGAATAGATCTATCACGGTCTATTATTTAGGGGGGTTACAGCTCTCCCCCCCTACAACATACCATGTGCATTTGGCATTGTGCAGTGCTTATGTACAATGAGTAACAGTTATGTGTCTGTTTCCAAACCTACCCTTTTCATTAGAGCCAAACTTACGTCAGTTCGTGCTTCAGTTATGGTCTGAGGTTTTGCTTCAAAAGAAGTGTGGTAAAAGAAATAAATAATGTTTCTGGATGACTTTCTTGGACCTCTTACATTTCTTTGTGTGTGAAATAAAACTGACCAAATTGTCAGAGAGATTTAGCAGCATTAAATTCTTTCTCTAGCTTCTGTCTTCTGTTTTTGGTGCTCATGTGATTGATATTTGCCTTTCTGTGCTTGTTTTGTTTGTTACCATTCTGTTCAGTCTCATTAATGTTCAATTTGCAGCAGGAAAACATTAATTCCCATGCACTATCAAAGTGGTATTTGGGAACACAAACATTTAACCTTAGATGTGTTAGAAAATGAACTCTAAGTAAAAAAGATTTAGTGCTTCTGTTGTTAATCAGACATCTCAACTCACCTCTCTGGGAAGAGAGTGACACACAAAAAAATTATATTTTCAGTCTTGCTATGGAATCTCATAGGTTCGGAGGAGTGACTGCAGATTGAGTGAGTGTACATAACAGGTTATCCTTTTCTTCCTATAGTTTGCTTTTCAGGTCAAAATTAGTGATCACAGGATGGCTTATACTGCCTTTGGTTAGACTAGTACTCTTATTATACGGATTCTGTGGTCAAATTTCAGTTTAGGTTTAGTATGCCACACACCTTGGACATGCAATAGATTTTCTTTCTCCTGCCTATTTCTGGAATTAAAGGTATTAGTTATTCAGTTGCTTTTAAATCATGATGTTATCTCACTGCTGTTTGTATAAAAATGTAATTTCTTTTCAGTCAAACTACTCCACTATAAAACTAAATAACAGAGGGGCTTTAGATCACATTCTGCCAAGTACTAGAGAGGAAAACCAGAAGAGAAATGAGGCATATATATATATATGTGTGTGTATGTATGCTCACAGCATATAATGGTGTACAACAGAAGACTGGCAGAGGAAATATTAGGACAACAGCTTTACTGAGATAATGTCCTGGGAGATAACTTATCCTAAAGAAGTTAAATGGGAAATACTCTAATTGGAAAAGCATTTAACAGTTGGCAAATGCTGTAACAACTAACAAACAGACACTGCATATGCATCTAATTCAAAGGTTACATAAATGAATGAACAGGTTTCTCCAATAATGGTGGAAAGAAAAATTGTTTTATTAGCACTTAGAAATTCAAGGCCATAGTATTTTTTTTTGTCACTTTGGCACTTTTCCTACAGTAGAAAATAAAGCAAGAAATGACTGAAATTTAAATTAGTTTAACAATGTTGCTAAGATATTAGATTTCACTGAGGTAAAATGAGCAAGTGATGTCATTATTTTTTTTCTACTGCTAATTCTGAGGAGTCTGTGGTGGTTTCAGATTGATTTTAACCTGATTTATTTCATCACTGTATAATTTTCTGGAAAAAACCCAGTGTTTTGGAAGACATAATTGTACAACAACATCAGTACTTTGCCAATTGCCAAAGGGAAAAAAAAAATGTACAGGAGCCTGATCTGTATTGTGTCCCATGTAACATTTACTGCAGTGGAAATAGTACCACTGGTTTTTAAGGATAGGCTCTACCAGACTTCAGATTTCAGGAAACGTAATATTCTGATTTAAGCCTGTTTTGGGTCATTGCAAAAATATGTCATGAAGGAAAAATAATATGTCCATATATTTGTTATCCCAAATTACAGAATCACAGATTCAATAAGGTTGGAAAAGACCTCTGAGATCATCAAGTCTGACCTTTGACCGAACACCTTTGATCGAACACCTCTGAACTTTTGACCATGTCAACTGGACCATGGTACTGAGTGCCACATTTTTTCTGAGAAGAAATTATTCCTGATGTTCAAACTAAACCTCCTCTGCAGCTTAAGACTATGTCTTCTCGTCCTATCCCTGTTGGCCACAACTTCCTGTAATGTGGTTGTAGAGAGTGATGAGGTTTCCCCTGAGACTCTTTTTCTCCAGGCTAAACTACCCCAACTCCCTCAGCTGCTCCTCATAGAACTTGTGCTCCAGACCCTTTACCAGCTCTGTTGCCCTTCTCTGGACTCACTTCAGCACCTCAATGTCCTTCTTGAACTGGGGGGCCCAGAACTAGATACAGCACTTGAGGTGCAGCCTCGCCAGTGCTGAGTATGGGTGAACAATCACTTCCCTAGTCCTGCTGGCGACACTATTTCTGACATAGACCAAGATGCCACTGGCCTTCTTGGCCACCTGAGCCAATTGCAGTGCAACATTCCTTTATATTTTTAAACAGCTCTCCCTCTGCAGGCTAATGCTAGCTGCTGTCCTTAAATAATCAGCCCACTACTTCACAAACTGATGTTGCCAATCAAAATCATGGTAGCATTAATGGCAACAGGGATCGGATAAAACTTGTAACCTGCTTGGGATCTCCTGGGTTAAAAAGCAAATGTTGAAGTTCAAAGTTTAAGCAGTGGTTTACAAATTCACAAATCATTTGAGGTCTGTGTTTTTGCTCAGCTATAACATTTCTTTCCAACCAGTGCTAGTGCACCCTTGGAAAACAGTAATTTGGAAGTAGATGCCTATATACTGTTTCATCTCTTGTTAGAGAAATTCAAGTGGGTGGCATGCCTTCAAGTTGGGTCATTCTATGGAGCTTTTCATCACAGCTTCTCTCTGACAAAGTAAGACAATTATGGGCAATGTGAGGATAAGGGGAGATGAGACAGAATATAAAGCTTTTCACCTGGAGCAGAGGATTTTTTTTCTCCCAGAGTTGCATCAAAATATGTTTTCAGCTCCTGCGATTTTTCCTAATCCTATATGTTCCTTTCAGCTGTTTCAGCATGCAGAGCATGTTTACAGACAAGATAATGTAGGCAGGATCACTAGCTGGTTATAAGAGTTATTCAAAGCTCTGTGCATAAGTAAGGATAAACAGAAGAGTTTATTTTCTTGACAAGATTCACTGTGTTGCAGTTAGATGGAGTAGGTTTAGTGTGTTGTCCTAATCCAGCTCTTACAAACAAGATATTTATTCAGCAAATCCCTTGCAGTGGATTAAAATCTTAACCTTCTGAGTCCCCTAGCATGAAGATAAAATCACAAACAGAGGAAGCCTTGAAAGTATTTCTTGGTGGTATATAAACCTTTGTAAGGGTGTTTATACATCTTAAAGCAAGATAAAAAAATCTTACAGTATAAAAAATTGTACATGATGATTGAAAGTATTTATTTTGAAAAAATAACTAGTAAAAATAGGTATTAACAAATTGTTCTCACACATGGGCTATTAATGGAGTATTTCCAGTTGAGATCTACAAAATAATATTCAGTTAGGACTTTTAATAGGTCAAGAAGAGCTACTGACAACTCAGGGCATCACTTCCTTGTATAGACAAACGATTAAACTAACCTTTGGTCAAACTCATCTTTCTACACCAAATTCAAAGTCATCTCTGCTTTTAAAATGTCTTTAAGAATTAGATTCTCTCCTGATGAAATTTCTTCTTGTCTTTTTTTTTTTTTTTTTTTCCTTTTGGGGAGGTGTTCTGTCATTCTGCATGCTAGAAACACATTATTGCTTTGCCACAATGATTAGTTTATGAAAATTGTTTTGAGACGTATTTTAAAAAGCTTCAGCTATATTAAAAATGAGCTTGTCTCTCAGAACAAGTGAATATTTTTTCTGTAAAAAGTAGTCTTAGTTATGGTTGCACAATGAAGAGTGAAGTTCATGGAGGTGAGGTGTAACTATAAGGGTACATTGAAGTTTGGAGCCAAAAGTTCGGGATGCTAAGCCATATAGCAAAGAGAAGCAAAGCTACCTTTGCCAAAGAAATGTCTTGCTATACATCAAAATGAGAGACTATTACATTTCAGGAAATAACCCATAATTCCAGAAATTATTTAAATATTCCTTGATGCTAAGTTTCAAGCAGACCAAGGGAATATACAACTGAGTTCCCAATGAAGCCAGTGGTAAAACACCATTCCACAATGGCCTGGCCAATTTTTTTTTTTTTTTTGGTGCATCAGAAAATCCTTCTTTCTAAAGCTAAAGTAGCCTTGCTTAGATTTTAACCTTGTGGTTACAAAAGCTCTTGCTTTCCTCGTGCAAATTATAGACTAACAGCTTTTACCCTTTTCTGTTTTCTGTCTGTTGGCCTCTTCTTCTCTTGTCCAACAAGTGAAAAACCTCTTGATGTGCAGTCAGCAGTCTGGTGTGTGAGGTAGTAGAGATCCTGTGAGCAGCAAACCACTGCTTCAGAGGTGGCATGTGAATAATTGCTGTTGAGCTGTTGGAGTTGCCAATCTGGCACACAGAATGGTGCCTGCTGAAGAGTGCAGACGTGCTAGGAAAAGTCATCATTCCCTTCTGCGTCCTTTCTGTATGCAGGGTGGGGAGATTCCAGTACCCATTAGGCTTTTTGTTCACTATCACTATCACTCATAAGCAGCTGTCACATATCGTATTTTCCATCCTTTCAAGCATCAGATGTGGTACTACTGAATAGCTGCAGCGCATTGATTCTGGAGCAGTGGTTACGCCGGGTTGCTGAGTGACTATTAGCTGTGGCAGATCGACAGACTTCTTCCCAGTAGTACTCCTAAGGGGGTCCTCAGTAAAAAGGCAGAATGATTTTTGAAGTTTCCTTTTCTATCTGTCTGCCAAGAGCTTCCAAAAATAACCCCTATTGCTCCTGCTATTAGAGCTGAGGCTGGAGCTACGCACTTGGGGAGCATTCGCTGGGCTCAGCGTGGATCCTGGCATTTCAAAGCCAGTGCTGCTCCATGCGTAATTCAAGCAGAAAAGTACTTACACCCCTTGCCCTGCAGTGGGCTAGGCCAACTGTCCTGATGAATTTACAGGCTTTAACGTTTCACAGCCACTTAACATTAAGCATGACTCCATCTGACCCCCAGCCCTCCCAGGCTGGAGTAACAGGCCATTCAGAGCCTTACCTAATTGGTAAGGCAAGATAATAATAAAAGAGACATGAAGACAGATCATGCCTAGATGAACACAGGGGAGCTTAACCAGCAGGAATAAGAATAACTAAGATCTTGTGCCTATTGTTTGCATAACATCCTGTTTTTATAAATGCAGCTTCCTATCAACACTTCAATCACACTTATAAACAGTACAGAAAAGGATGAATGCAGATGCTTGTGACACAGTAGGGACGACTGCACAGCATAAGTTGATCTGCTGTATATCTTTCCAGAACAAGGAAAAAAAATCTTGCACAATTTTTTTTCCAAAGACCTCAGTATAGCACTGTATTCTTTTTTTTTTTTTTTTTTTTTTTTTAAAAAAAGAACCAATTTTAACAAAAAAAAAAAAAA
>VXAY01004421.1:1879415-1965503 GCA_013399855.1 Oxyruncus cristatus | reverse complement strand
TTTTTTTTTTTAACAAGAGTAGCCAATTTAGCAACACAAAGGAAATAAAAATTCATCTTTGTACATCTAAATTTATTTTAAAACTGGCTCTGCAGAAACAAGGTCTCTACAACTTTTATAAAAGCAATATTCTAGCCTTTTTTGGATTCCTTAAAAGTGCTTATCAAGATGAATGAGAACAGTGGTGTGTAATTTCAAAAATGTAATTGCTTTTCTCTTTAGCTTTCTCTAAGCATTTTCAAGGTCATCCATAAAAAGGGACAGATAAACCTATAATCCAAGTCTTCTCCTGGTGTTCCATGCAGGCGCATATTATTCCCTGAATAAAAGTTTTACAACTTCTTGAATTGTTTGTTTCTACTTTCCCCCTTCTCAAAAGAGAGTATGAAACTCCTACCAGTTGGTATACCATGTCTAAACCTCTGAGTGACCATGAAGCAAAGTATACTTATGCGTATTTTGAAGAACAGATGCAAATGGATAAAGAAAATTTATTTCCTTGTCATCTGCAATCTGTATAAATTCTGGTTTAGTTCTTCAGTTTCACATGTAAAGAGTGGGCCTGTTCAGAGAGGTTGCAAAATTTGAGCTCATGTCCTCTGCATGATATATTGAGGCTGCTTTAGGAGGTGGTTGCCTGCCAGTGAGCTTGCACTCTTCTCTGCTTGGGCCACATTTGAGCAGCTGCTGTTTTCATTCTCACCACAGGATTCTTCTCTGAAGGGTATTGAGGGGAGCAACATCAGTGCTGCACTGTCCCTACAACTGCCTACATACAGTTGAAAAGTTTCCTGGAACAACATCAGTTAGTGTGCTACCAAATTGGCCCCTTGTGCCAGATCATGAGAATGGTGATAGGATGCAGTAGGAAAGCGAATATGTAGGTGCCAAGGTGGACATTCTTTCTGTGTATATAAAATGTGACAAAAACATCCTATAAATACTTACACATCACCATGCCACGTCTTTTCTGGGGCTTGTGGTTCTAGAACCTGGTTCATTGCAAACATCACCCAAGGAAATGGTAAATCTCCTCTCAGGGAGAGTATGCACCATCAGTATAAATCTGTCATTTTCAAGATGATCCTTTTAAATCTTAGAATTGTTTCAGCACTAGTTTCCTCAACTCAAGAGGATTTGTAGTATCTTGAAAGGAACACGAAGAACAAAATTCCAATTTTTCCTTGATATCTTTATATCACAAATTAATGCTCACCCTGCTCTGACACTTCAGTTTTTGTGATACAGCCATGCAGGAAACCTGAAATATTGTCTAAAAAGCAAACTGGGTAGTAGAAATAGAGAAGTGGAAAGAAAGTTGATTTTTTTTCTGTTAAGGTTGTTTTGGAGATTTACGTTTTTGACTGAAAGAAATGTTGCAGAGTCATATTTTTTGTAGCCAAAATTTATGCTCAGTGCCAGAGGTCCTCTACGTCAGCTGACATTTCATCATCATGGGAAGGGTCTATGAGGAGGAAGCATATTGCTATCACTGAACATCACATCTCTTGTACTCAGGAGGTAAAAGAAGACTCAGTACCCTACCTTGTATCAGCTCAGGTACCCTAGGCTATACCTCTTGATTTTGTAGAATCTAATGTGTTGTTCTTGAACTGGTGACCCTTCTCCCATTTTTCTTTTTATTCTGGATTTGCATGTGAGCTGTTATTTCCAGTGTCCTCCTGTCCAACAGAAAAATACATATGAACTCTTACATAAAAAAATTATGTCTTATTTTTTTGCTTTGGGACACACATGCACACATGTCAAGCCAAGAAAAAGCCAAACAGTGCTACCTGGAAAGATATCCTATTTTTAGTGTGTTGTCATTTAGAGATGTATGAAACCCAGAGATATTGCAATAGCTCATTGTTCTCTTGCTATTACAGAGTGTTAAAAGCAATTCATCTCTCCTCTGTCTAGCATTACAGGGCACAGGCATTTTCTGTTCATCTATCTGCATATCAATAACTGATACCACATTAAAAGTCTATGTTACATTCCATCATCAATTTCCACAATAAAATAAAAAAATTATTTCATTAAGACAACATATAATGTCTCAGGATTGTCATTGGCTATTTTTTTCATCTTGTGGTGCACCTGTAGTTCCTATTCTCCTCTAGGAATCTTAGAAGAGCTAAATGTTCTGCAACCTAGGTACATGCTTCTGTTATTGTGATCAACAAAAATATTCCAAATGGAACTCCAATGACAAAAATGACATATGGGGACAGGCTTGTGGTGAGGGTTCTTCCAGAGGACTACTACTTTAGTATCCCACTCTGATCTACCAGAAATCTGATTCATTAATCTTTGAGACATACTGGAAAATCTCATCTATTTTAATAACCACAAGAGAATAGAGATGGCTGAGGGTCCTGAGATTATGATTGATCTTTGTTAGGTAATCTATGGAAGACACTCTATTAAATTATGTTGATCGACACTATTTGAGTTTGTAACGTTCAATTAATTTTTTTAAGGGTTCCAAAGTCTGGATTGCTGTCGATTAGCATTGTTATAAATGGATATAAATATGTTCCACAAACCATAGCAAATTGAACTGTGAGATTTTTGTCAGTGAAATTATTCCTAAATCAATTATTCATAAGTAGTTCAAATGATGATTAAGTTTAATGCAGTGCCTACTCAACAGAAGTAGGAGAGCTATCGAGAAAGCCTTCTTTGAAGAGCCAGTTTGCTTCGTTTCATGGTAATCCTAGATTGATTACCGGCCAAATAGCTCTGATTTTCTGGTATATATCGCTAGGTTTGCTTATGTGCCTTATATTTCATTTTCTGCCATAAATTTCAGTTATGGATTTTCATGAATTTGGTAAGGAAGCCAAAATAATTATCTTTTGTTGTTACTGTAGCCGGGGGGATTCTTAGAAATTGAATCTGTCAATAATTGTTAGTATTGTTTTCCTCTTCTCTGTAGAAAAAAAATCAAAAGCCAAACAAAACTATTGCTCCCTCTAAACAGAGGAGATTTAGGGACCCCTACAAGACAAAACTTTTGTGGCTTGCTTTAGGTATAGGTGTGAGGACATTATCTGGCAGTCTGCTACTCTTTACAAAACTCTCTGGCATTTGGTCTCCTTCTCCACTTTGAAGTCTCTAGGATAAGTATTTCAGAAAGCAGCATTAAGTTGTCCCTTCTCTGTCTCACGGCAAGTACTGTAATGATAAAATAGTGCCAGTGGATCTCTGTGGGTAGGTGACAAGAAGATCAATATTGTTGCAAGAAAAGAGGAAGGCATCATTGTAGGTATCATCCACTCTGTCCTCAGTCGTGTAGAAGTGAGAACCTCATCTGTTTGTCTAAACTCCTGTTAGCAGAAGATGGGGATGTTTTAAGAACAGTGGGGTTTTCAGGGAATCTCTTCAAGGTTGAACAGGGATTGGACTGTTTGCATTTCATGTTTTTCAGAACATTCAAAGCCATTTCTAAATCATGGAAATTCTTTCTTGTCCAGGACTGGAGAAAACTGAAATTTCCAAATTCACTCAGTCAGCTCTGCTGAAAAGGAGCTTTTGTCTGAGATGTTTCCCATGTTAGCCGGGAGTACATGAACCCTAAATAAAGAAGGAACAAGAAGACACTGATATTCTGTCTCTTGGATATTTGTCTACCTTTAAAATCAGATGACACAGTGCACCTTCACAAGCCAAATTAATCAATTTAATTATGAGTACCTTAAGGGGTTTCATTCTATTAGAAAGAGCCTGCTTACATCATGCTTTTCCAAAATAATCCTATCAGTGCATTTACTCAAGCAGATGAATGTTGAGCTGTCCTCTGGGCTTCAAAAAATATGTAATAACTTGCTGTAATAATATTAACAGAGAAGTGGGGAAAGGTTCAGTTACTAACACTACACAATCCAACTCAGACCTTGTTTTTTTTAAATGTTTTTTCAAATCAGAAGCGTAATTTAAGGATAAGACATTGTTAGCTATCTTGCCTTGCTTGGGGCTTTGCTACAGAGTGACAGGTCTTTCTTCCTCCATAGACTGAACACTCTAATTACACCTACTGCAAGTCTGAGTTACACTACTATAGCATCAATGCAAATGTCAGATGTCTTTTCACTTTAAACTGTCTAATCTCTAATAACAGTGTCTTATTTCCAGGAAGAGTTTTTAGGAAATTTCTTTATATTTAGATACCCTTTTTTTGTCTCCTTTATCTTTATGTCACTAATTGTGTTCAATATCATATTTCTTTTCAGAGGCCTGGATATAGAGCTTTGAAAGTTTATATGTTAATTGCCAAGGTCAAAAGAAAGAGAAAACATGCTCTGATTGTTTAATGACAAATACTGTGATTTGAAACAGAAGTTTAATGGAGTATTTTTTGTCCCTTAATAGAAAGTACTAATTGAGGGACATTGAACATCTGCAATTCAATTCAAATCCAGTCACTATACTACAACAGGTCTAAAAATACTTTTTTAAACACCATTTCTGTAGAATTGGAAAGCTTAGTAAAAGCCTCACAGTCAAGTTGGCCTGATCATGCAAGCCTTTGTTCGGGGAAGTCGTCTATAATGCTGCTTTTGCATATGCTTGTAAAGCTGTGCTCTTTGATATCTGTTTTTCTGTTCCTAAAAGCCAGTGTCTAAAGCACATGAATAGATTTCCTCGCCATTTCTGCATCTTTGTCAAAGATGACAACTATCTTTGGTAAATACAAGAGAATTGAGAATTGGCTTGTTATAATTTCTGACTAAGAACCTGATTCTGCCTCCACTGAAAACAATAGTGATTTACAATACCTCAAGTAGAAGTAAGATCTGTATGGCTACATAACATTTTATTACATTACATAGTATTGAACAAACTTTAACTGCTGCATAGAATCAGAATGTCTTTTGCAGAACAAGAATATTTTTGATCACAGCTGATTCTCTCCTCATTTTATTCCTGCAAACCAAACTAATTAATCCAATTTGTTGACATATTTCTATTTGGTTTCCAGTAATAACTATGTTAAACTTGTTTTAAACAGTACATAGATCACCCATAAGGTATTATCTTACATGTGTCAGAGATGAGCAACTAAGTGCTGCACTTGCAACTGGATTTAGCATTCGGTTTTTTAATGGACATGTCATCAATCTGTCCACACAATAGGAATGGTATGGTTCAGTTTGAATAAATGGCATTGAAGTTTCATTCATAAAATGTTTCCTCCTGCTCAGAGTTATAAATGTCCATGCAAGCCTTTTCTTGTGTAAGTGTATTAATGTGTATGTTAAAGGACTGTATTTGTGGCATCTACATTTAATTTCTGGAAAAATAAAATAGTTTGCTTATTGTGCTTATCCTTACTAGGGCTATGGCACAATGACATTCTTCTGTGCCCTATAACGGTCATGCTACTTTGGCTTTCAGTTTCAAGCAGTAGTGTTCAGAAAAAAATTAAAGTAATTTTTATTTTTTTTTTTTTTAAGAAAATGGGACCATACTCTTGGCTTTCAGCCCAAGAAAATATAAAACGTAGTGTGAATTCTGATATGTAAAAGCACTGTCGATCTGGTCTTCCTCCTCTGCTTTCTAATGCAGTGGATGAACAGTTCTAAGCCTTAAACAGCTGACAGATGTGCACCATTTACAGTTGATGTTACCAATTGGTCAAGATACATCTCTTTCTGCATTCTGCTGCAGTTGTGGCTTTGGAAATAAGTTGCTTCTGCTTTCTTTCTGAAGAAGAAGCAGTACTGTGCCTGATATTGAAGTTCTTATCTGTTCCTGATGAGTATACCGGTGTGCATTTCTTCAAGAAAGAGTCATATTGACATTGTGACAGAAATACACTGACCCACTCACAGCTCACTGTATAACAGCCTGCTCTTATAAATTATTTTGTAAAAGTGACTTTCCAGTGGTTATGACATAGTTACAAAATATTTCTGTTTTCCAGGATTTAAAAAAATGTAGATGTTTTTTCTGTATTTCTCTCTACCTGCACCCATGTATTCTTTGTGAAATGTCTGCTTTCCTGCTAATGGAGTCCTTAGGCCTATTTATTTCATATTTTTTTCTACTGAAACCGTCTTGGGACAGTTACAAGTCCATTATCCTGGGTAAAAGGGTTACTCGCACATACCTGCTTCCCTTTGTCTTTGCAAGTAGCAAATAAATAATGCAATATCAGTAATAAACTAAAGGCATGTTAGTCAACACATACAGGGATGGGATTCTTTTTGAGTGGGGAAAGTGCTTTTGAACTTTTAATTGAAATTTATTTTGTTATTGCTGAGGAAAAATTCTCCTTTCCTGAAAATACATATTTTTTAATTTATTTTCTTCTTTAAAACAACAATGTGTTTTTTAACAAGTGAAAACCAGCTTATGTTTTTGTCCTGAAGAAAGTCCGCTTGGAGACAGTTTGACATGTGCTTGTTGTAAGATGTTTCTTGCATATCATATAAGCTGCATTCTTTTGGTAGTCAAAGTCAAACAATGTTTCTGATTCAGTTTGCAAATTCTCTAGAAAAAAACATGAATTTCAATACTAAATGAGGAGTTTCACATTACAATAATCTTGGCAGCAGCTGAGAATTCATGGTAGCAAAGTTCTCTTTGTCAAAATGAAATTGGGAGGAAATCAAGCAGTTTTCATTTTGAAAATAATGGTATATTTGCAAAAAAAAATTTGTCAGGTTTTTGTTAATTCCACTGGTTGGCAATTTCTTGAAAGATCATTGTTCATTATCATTCTTCATTGGTCTGGCATAACTTTTAATAGACAGCAGTAAGCCTAGTATTTAAAGAGAGGCAGTCTTCTCAGTGGCCAGTATCTTTAATTCCCTGAAGCACAGAGAGGAGATTATATCTGACCTTCCCCTAACTGTTAATTTATTTTCTAGAAAATATAAGTTGCCAAAAATAAATACCAGTAATCAAAAATAAGTGCTTTGCAGTCAAGAATTGCAAACTTTATTGTTACATTTTCATTTTTAGAAATGAAAAATACCATTATAGTTCAGCTTAGAATGGGCTTCCATTGCCTGTCACATTTCTCCCACCAACACTTCATGTCTTGAACCGGAATGAGGCCTAAACACAAAATTTAAACTCAGAGTTATCTCACAAATCAGTCTTATCTGATCAAAGAAATATTAAGTTCTGGAATTCTGGTCTGAGTACTTTGTAATCTTTAAAATCAGAGGCAAGGGAAGCCATGTCTTCCCATTTGGTATCATGGTTGTCAAAGCAGATAAGACTCGTGCCAGCTGTTAGTGGCTCAATTATAACATTTGACCAGAAAAAATTTTGTCAGCAAGAAAAGAATATGACCATTCCCTTCAGCACTTGTGGATGTCAAAGTTGAACAGTATTTAAATGCAGATTTTAAAACATATGTAGGGTGCTGAAGCTGAAGTGTAGAAACCTACTGTAATGTTAACAGTTGAGCCCAGAGTTCAATTAAACAATAAGGATATATTAGAAACTTAGTAGGCAGTTGAGAGAATTAGTATTTTGTGGGGTTTATATTTGCTTTTTTAAAAGAAAGAAAACTGCTGTATATCTATATTTATTATTATCAAATAAATTTTTAAACAATATTTAGTCCACAGCTTCATAATGGCAGATAAAGGAGACCTTTAAAGGCTGGTATTGTTTTGGTGGTAAACATTAAGATGCTAACGTGTGTTACAGGTATGAAATATTTCTTTGATAAAGCACCTTGCAGCCCACCAAAGGCTTATATGCGAGTGAAAACTGTGAGAGTACTGGAAAAGCGTGCCTTTACATTTTAGAGTGGACAAGCAGCTGGCAGAGAGATTCAGGATCAGCTAACCCGAGCAGTAGCTCAACTGTGCCATTCTGGCATTTTAATTGTGCTGTTATGTAATTTTTAAACAGCTGCATCATTGTGCAAATGTTTGTTAAAATGCACACCCTTAAGTACCTTAGCTAACCATCAGGGCTTGTCCACTGCTGGAATTGTTACCCTTAGTCTATCTGTCTTATAATGATTAAACATAATGTAAGAAATTTAGTGGTTCAGGCCAAATAATTGCTACAGAAGGTCCTCCCAAGGGCACCCTCTCTCTGTCTCTTTCTGTGTACTGGACACGATTTTCTCACGATTAAAATTCAGGTGCAGAGTCCTCAATCAGGCACGAATAAACAAGAATTATGTTTGTGCTGGGCTGACAGCGTGGGAGAGCTGATGGCTTTGCTGTGAGGGCAGGTAGTGTTGCCACTACCACATGCTTCCTCTGGGCTTTGACCACGGTGGTCACCACAAGCCTATGCATTTGCACAGCTAAAAGGAGCCTTTTCTTCACAGATGGAATCGTAGAATGTCCTGAGTTGAAAAGGATACACGAGGATCATGAAGTCCAACTCCTGGCCCTGCACAGGACCACCCTAAGAATCACACCATGTGCCTGAGAGCATTGTCAAAACACTTGAATTCTGGCAGGGTTGGTGCATGCAAAGATGGGTTGGATCTTGCAGAGGCTACAAATTGAAAGTACACTGTGACTTCGTGGTTGGCTAGCAGCACAAGCAGGTGTGATCATGGCATGTGCAACTTCAGAACATAAAAATTCAGACATATTTGCAGGTACAGAGCTAAATGAAAACTTGGGATGCCGTTGTCCTGAGCAGTCTCATACACATAACTACACAAAAATCAAGATTTTGAAGGAGAAAGGGCAAGGTAGTCCTTCCAATACACCATATGATATTTTTCAACAGCTTCTTGAAAATGTGTGTGTGTGTACCTGTGCATGTGTTTTTGTGCCTGTGCGTGTGCGTGTGCTGGGGAGCAGTAGCACACACAGGACATACTTAGCTAGTGAGATAATTTGGAAAATTCTACTGGAGATTGCCCTACTCAACCAATTCTTTGGAAAGAGCTGTTTCTGATCAGTCTTCACATAGACACCACCAGGGAATGTGGACAAACCCATGCAATGGTACTGTAAAAATGGAGAAATGGCCTGAGTGGGGCATTGCAGAATGCAATGTCCCTTACAGCCTATAGTGAGTAGGTTGTTGCAAAGTTTCCCCCCAACAGACACTATGTAAGCTAACCTAGATGAGTTGGCAAAAAAAAAAAAAAAGTAGCAGGAGGAATTCACAGAGGGTACATATTTCTTGAATGTGATTAGGTTATAATTTTAAAAAAATGCATTTATTGCTCTTACTTTCCTCAGTAAGTTTATGTGTGCATTTCTATGCATTTATACATGCATTTGTGTAAATTTTATAAATAAGACTTATTGCTATTACAGGCACTTTCATTAAGACAGCTTGATGTGGAAGTTTTTGTATATTTATGGAGAAGCATTTTTGTAAGAAAAACATTTTTCACAGTCTGAAAACTAGGAAAGGGGCACGCTGACAAGGAGTATGCCATAGTCCACAGCAATATAAATGCTAGCAGTGAAAACTCTGTTTAGAAAAGGAAACTGTATTGAACAAAGGCACGTAGTAGCTGTCTAATATTTATTTTTGCTTTTCCAGCAGGTGATATTGAAGTCGAATGCAGGACAGTGGATGCTCAGCAGAGAAGATGCCAGATTACTCCAAGTAGGTACTAAGAAAGTGTTATAATCTCAGTGAGGCGCTAGAAATTCTGTCAGGTGAGGAGAACAAAACCAGCGTAAGTTGTCTGCACAAGGAGCGAGGCTGGGAAAGTGGAGCAGAACCTGGAGAAGGATCTCAGAGGAGAGTGAGATATCGGCAGGTGGCAGTATCGCCACAGCCCTGGCAGGACCGGCTGGGTGACAGCCCCCCCATCGCTCCCACTGCAAGTTTTACATATGGAAAGTTCTTTGACCTTTCATAAATTTATTGTCACCCGGGTTGAGTGGCACTAGGTGCAAACAGTCCACCCCTCCTTCAGTGTTTGCCTGTGACTGGCTCTGGTAATTAGAGATTTCCAACTCTCCGAGCTGCTCGGCTCATTTGTTCCACTCATTGTTTTTGCTACGTGACACAACCTAAATTCTCCAGCTTGTATTTACATGAGCCGGTTCTCAGCCTCACGCAGAGAGCGACCGGGCTAGAGTCCACTATAGCTGTGAGAGGATGGGTTTGTGCAAGGGAGAGTGTGGTGGTGGGGGTAAGGTTTGGGTTTGTTCACGTCTGTCTATAATGAGCATGAGTTTGATGTTCAGTACCATTGTTAAAATCAGCAACTGTGCAGAATTTCAAGAGCAGGCTTTTAGAGGGATTCTTAAAATAATCTGAGTGTTTTGTTTCTGCTAGAACTTCTAGCTAATAAGTGCATGCATAAATGTAAGCATTTGTTAGTGGTAACATTGTGTCTGCATACGTACAATGAGTGAACCATTCTGACCTAGGCATTGTAATCAGCAACCTAGTTCTGATGTTAAATAGCAGCATTCAAGGAGTTTTCCCTTTTTTTTTTTTTTGTCTCTTTCCCCCCCCTGACCCTCCCACTTCCCCCTCATATATATGAAATACACTTTCGGGAGAAAGGTTCTTCTTTTCAGGTTTTATCAGAAACAGGAATCAAAGGTCAAGCTCAAGATAATGATCCTTCCCCCCAAATTTCAACTGGTCAGTTCACAGTGAAGTTGGTTTATCTTCAACCTCAATCCAATTAGACTTTCACCTCTGACACACTGGTGAAGTGATAGTATTATTTTTTTCATTGTTTTTAATCTAACTGCTACTGTAGACGCAGAATTATTCAGCCTTGATTAAACATTTTCAAGCTGTCTCACCAAACCAGTCATGTGCACATACATTTTCACACACGTTTCTCACAGTAAATTAGTAACAATTGCTTATACGGTTAATAGTTTAGAAAATGAAGTTCTCCCTTCAGAGGTGTATTGTACTGCCACAGTATACACCCCAAATTGACACTACATAGTTGTGTATGCAGGTTCTACTTAAAATGATGGTAGACTGAAGCACCAGGATTCATTAAATTGAGCAGAGTTTCTCATTAAATGTGTAGATTGACATTCGGAACCGACTGTCATTTGGGGTTTTTTTTGCAGCTGTTTTTTCATACCATCAATGCTTTATTTAGAGTGAAACTTTACCACCCAGTAGCTGAGGAGTAGCTGCTTTGTGAGGGGAAAAAAAACATAGAGAAAAATATTTTGCATTATTATTTTTCTGGAAAAGACAACTGGAAGCTTTTTAGATTTAAGTTTTTGATCTTGTCTTCTCCTTATTTTTTTTCCCTGTGTCTAACTTATACCCTGAACAATGTATGTTACCTGGTTTGCAATGTGCAGAGTATACATGTACATTTGTTTTCTAAAGGGAACCCAGTTAGTTCTCATCTATTTTCTAATATAAACTCCTCTGCAGAGGTGTTAGCAAGTATATTTCATTTTAACTGTGCCCTATAAATCCTTCATGGAAAATTCCAATTAATATGGCTATGCAGCAAGCTGGGCCAAAAAATTAACTGATCTGTTCTTGCTCAGCAACGTGACTTGATGAATACAGGAATGGAACAGACTCAATACAAAAATACTATTTCTCCTTAAGGAGCTGGAGTCACCGGGTGCCACTGTTTTGCATCTTAACATAAAAATCTATAAGACTGCACCTTCTGGTATTAAAAGATAACACCAGAATGCTCTACCCCATGGCAATTTGCTGAGATGCAAGATATCAGTGCCCTGAGACTCTTGAAAGATTTTTTACTTTCCATAAACATGGAACCTCAATCACTGAAGAGCACAACTTGAGTAACACTCTCACCATAACTCAGCCTTCAGGGAGAACACTGACTTCAGGAACAGAAGTTATTAATGGGGGACATTCATGAGCTGGAGAAATCAGAAGGGACATCCTTCTGAAATGGAAGGAAATCTTTGAAAAGCACAGTCCATTTGTTAAGAACATAAAAAGTATGAACTCTGTGGAACACCAAACATAACCTTGTAAATAAAAGTCTTCGGGGAAGGGGAAAGCAAGGCCATGCTGCATCTCCCTCCCATGTTATAACCTGATGGCCTCCGGGGTGAGTCCAGCAGAGGTGCATACAGCGTTTGGGTTTTGTTACTTATCCATACTTCTGACTTGGGACATATTTCACAGTATCACAGAACAGCTGAGGTTAGATGGCATCTCTGGAGTTCATCCAGTCTAACCTGTCAACTAGGGTCATGTCCAGACCTCTTTTGAATATCTCTAAGAGGTGCTGGGCCACCCTCAGAAGCAGGGCCTCCTGTGTTTCTTTCAGCCTTTCATCACAGGAGAGAGATTCCAGTCCCCACATCATTTTCACGACCCTTTGCTGGACTCTTCCCAGTATCTCTATCTCTTTACTGGGGACAGACCTGGAAGCACAACTCCAGATATGATTTCCCCAGAACAATCACTTTCCTGCTGGTAGCACACATTGATCACGATGACCAGACAATTTGCATCACCAAGTTGACAGAGGTGGGCACTGAGCAGTGCAAACGAGCTACTGTTACTTGCTCACATGAAACATTAGTAGGGTTCTTGCTCCTACTGTTGTGCAGCTCATGGCCCTGACCAGTACAAGGGCTACAAATTCAACTTTCTCGTATTCAGAGGTGCTCAGAGTCCATATGTTTGGTGAATCCACACACATTTTTAACATTAAAACTATTTCCACACACCATTTCCAGTCCAGAGTCCTGGTTTAGTTTTTAATAGTTCATCATAGTTTTCTGACTTTTTGCATAATGCTCTTCTTCTAACAGGAGAGAAAAATTTGCACAAATTGCACAAAATGTCCCCAGCCCAGTTCCCAAGTACAGATGCCGAAGTCTTGTGTGCTTCTAGTGGTGAAAGAAGTGTGTTGATATTGTGGTCAAGTAATTTTTTTTTACATTATTCATTACAGTTTTTAAATTGGAATATTTGCAAAGTTGTTCAACTCCATAATAAGGAGGAAAAAAAAAAAGAAACCCTTTTTTTCCAAACCCTTTCTTATAAAAAATAAGACAAGTTACAAAGGAATAAGTTGGGCATATATAAAACAAATTTCCAGAAGAAAATTCTAGCAGAAATTTTGTTCAATTTCTTAATTCAGACCTGTCAGATTTCATAAATTCTCATCAGTTAAGCTTAACTGAATGTTTTAAGTCCAACTAATGTTTAAAACTGTTCCATTGATATTGATCATGCTTTCTCCTACCACAATTTGTATCTGCACAAAACATAATATAAATGCTACTTATGTGTTTGTATCTTTAGGACAACAAAAAATAATAACATACTAAAACCATTTTGTTCCATGAGCATAATGTGAAGAACTGATAAAACAACATTTATGGGTCATCTTAGAAAATATAGTCATTGGGAAGTGGACATTTTGGACTGAATATAGTTATTATGAAAAAAATAGCAAATGGATTTCATAACATTACAACACATTAAGTAAGTATATGAAATTAATTACTTCAGGAAATAGATTTCAGTGTGTTGGTTTAGACGCCTGAGTTTCTTCTACATTGACCAGGGATGTTTTAATTGTCTTGATTGAGTTTTAGAAAAAATTGACTGAGCTGGACGAAAAGGTCGCTTGGCCTGAAAGGGTTCAAGCTCAAAGCTTTCATGTCGTATGGGAATGCAGCATAACAAATAGGCTCCATGATCTGGCTGGAAAGGACTGTTCCTCTGTTTTTTTCTTGAAGCTGGGAAACAAGAGTAGTCATGAATGCAAAAGTTTTGGGTTCAGAGAAAGTGAATGCAAGAGAGTGCTGACTTGGTAGCATGGGGTCAGAGAGCTGTATTGTCAGAGGGGAATTGCTGGGATCCTTGTGTTGGGTACCCAGGGCTCATCATTCTGTCCAGGAGTGGGTGCATCATGATTCTCACCATTTCTTACTGGCTAGTTTAGATTCTTACTTGTTCAGTTTCTGGAATTTGTGAATTCCCTTCTAAGTAGTTGATACAATGTTTTGCCATATATACAGGATATAGAAGGCACTCTTCTGATTTTGAGGAGTGGAGGGGTTCAATTTTCATTTACTCTGCTGTACCTTTAGCAAAAATTTTCTTAAAATGATTTTGCAGGTCCCTTTCTTTCCCCACAGGAAAATAAATTTAAAAGAAAATATTTACTGAAAACTTGGAAAGCACGGATATTTAAAAAAGAAAATCTAATTTCTTAGTTCATTCTAGGTATAGTCTGTGCTGTGGAAACAAATCTAAGAAGTATGAGTAGCAGAAATACCACATTTTTACACTGACTGAAAAATTCTGGAATATCTGGTTACAGCATTTAAGGGTGCCAATTAATTTGAGTTGGCTAGAAAATCATTATCATGTCTTCATGTCTGAAAATGACATCTGTAAGATAAATTTGCAAGTATATTACCACACACAGTTTTGTTCATCTGTGTAAACATTTTCATATCTGCCAGTAGTTAGCCTACACTGGATTCTGTTTTGCAAATCAGCATGTGTCATTAGCATACTAGAGAAGATAAGGTAGTCGAGGTATTTTTAACAATAAGAAACACTTGTTATATGGACTCCTAGTATATATCAATGCACATATTGATCATTCGTTGTTTATTTTTGAAGATCTGTTACTGTGAAAAAAAAAAAGACATAAACATTTTTTAAAAAAATATATTTTAGCTTTCTGTTATCCTGTTTCCTTTGTAAAAGCTGGTTCCCTGTGTGCTTTGTGTTTGTTGCTCTTTAGATTACTGAAAGTATGACACTAGTCACTGTAAGAAGTCAACACTTGTTCAACATTTATTTAATGTTTTACTAACAGTTCTCTGTTTGGGTACTTTTGCTGTAAACACAGAATGCAGTAGAGTGCTTGGAAAAAGGTGATGGGTCATTGGTCAGCAGAGCTGAAACAAGGGTCACTTTCTAACTTCTGCCTACCAGAACTGCAAATGCTCTGACCAAAAGGACATCCCATCTAAAGAAATTCTGGCAAAGATTGTGTTCACCTTCACAGCTCAGAAACACACAGAGCTTGGAGGTCACACAGATCTTTGTTCCTCTATGCATATTTGAATGCATAGCACTGATTTACCTGGATTATCTTAGTGGCCAGTATGTTTCTTCACTAAGTCCCTGTCTTTTTGCTCCTGCTCTGGATCCAGTGCCACCTGTGAAGGTACTGGTTTCATGTGCTCTAGACAAAGCCTACTGCAGAGGAGGAGAGTGTATTGTGCCAGGTAGTGGTTTATTTCGCAACTAAATAAGAGTACCTTGTCTTCAAAACGAGCATGGCTGGTTTATTTTATCCTCAGGAGTTACAACTGCACAGAGGCCTGGTGAAATGTGTTTGGTGACTTATGCTATTATCACGCTTTCCTTAAGAGTTATTTGGCTAGACAGCATGCACAAAGAAACCAATTTATAGCCTGTCGATATTGCCATATTTGTAAAGTATCCTGGAAGTCTGACTGGCTTTCTAGGCCTTAGCACATCAGCACATCAGCAATTTGCCTCAGGATCTGGCTCCTTAAAGATTATGGTGATGACTACAGCTTTTAAGTAAATGATCCCACACTTACATTTCTAGATGCAAGTTCCAATTTTGTGATAAATCAAAGCACTTCATGCTCTGCTTCCTGGAGGTCACAGCAAAGCTAAAGCGGATTTGCTTCATTTGTGGTTACTGAGATATGTATTTTGTGAATCTCTTTATTTTCCCTTTCTGCCCCAGTGTTGCAGCACAATCAGTGGATGCATTACTTGTCGGAAATGCCTGCATGCTACGTCAGCAGGGATCCCAGCTTACAGTAATTATGTTTTTATAAATACTATACTGTTCTAAGTTGTCTTTTTATATTTGAAAATATGAAATTTGAAAATATGAATTTCCTTTTTCATTTCCACACACAGGTTTTCTTGAGCTTTGAAAGAAAAAGAGGAGGGAAAGAACTGTGTGGCATGAGAGGTATTTAATCTCATTTTCCATTCATGACTCTTCTGTCCTACCCATTGCCCAGAGAAATGAAAGTCTTACAACATGCTTTAAAACAGAAAAACACTGTCCAAGAGGGCAGGATTATACCTAAGTTTGCATTTTAATTCAAAAAGGGTCAAAAAGACTTAGACAGAAAAAGCTCAAATCTTTCCATTGACAGGGCAAGAGCATGTTTCCTTAACAGATACAAGCTATGTGTGAAGTGCATAAATACCTATTTCTTATTACTGAAGAATTTATACAAGGCACCTGAATGATTCTCTCTAAGGCATATTTTTTTCTTTCAGGGTTGAAATGCTATATGGCTTCTCTGAGGGAAAATTAATCTACAGTTTTCTATAGAGTACCATGGGATAAAATAAACAGTGCTTTAATATCTCTTCTAAAGGACATACTATAAAAATAAAAGTGACACATTTTTTACTTGTTTTGAGTGCACAATTTTTCACACCACAAGTAACTATGTAATTTATTGGAAATTACACATTTACTTTATTCATTAGTACTTGTAAAAAATAATTGAATTACTTCTAGCCTATTCTAGTTTTATGGAAAATGAAGAATGACTTGATTCAAACATTATTAACTAAATTAAGTAATTCTTTATGAGGCATTTATTTCTAGACTGCCAGGACTTTCAGCTGCAAATAAGCCCCTTAGACCAGGGTAGGCATTAGTTCAGTGAAAGCACAGAGCTTCCCATTCTCACTTTATAACATTCATCTCATTTGATTGTGCAAGATCTATAACTCACAATAACAGACAGAGAAAAAGAAGTAAAGGAAGAAGGCAGACATATGGAAAGAGAAAGAGAAAAAAGAGTTTTCCTTTATCTGTAAGAAATATATCAGCCCCAAACTAGGAAACAATAATGTAAAACAAAATGCTTGTCAATTAGAGTAAGTTGAGCGTATTCTACTAGTTTGGTAACAGGTCCCTCTGACACTCTTCTATGTTTTCACTATTTATAGATGTGCTGTAGCATGAAGGCTTCTGAAAAGTATGGCTGCATACCACAAGGCAGTATGCTACAACTTTTGCTGAAAGGTTTGAGAGTGATCATACAATTAATGCTGAGCAGTGTCTTGGTGAAAAAAAAAAATCAGTCCACAGCTGAGAGAGCTGTTCTGTAGGTGCCATAAACCATGTGAGCCAGAACAATTCACCCTGTTATGATCACAGATCTGAACGAAGCAGCTGCTGACCAGAAGCCATTTCCTCTGAGACCTTGTGGAAGCTCTGAGCTGGACCTCAGAAGAGGTCCAGAGAAAAAGAGAAAATGCCAAAGAATGTCTTCAGATATAAACAAGAAATATAGGAAGAAATAGGAAATCTAAGGTGGTTACAGAAACTTCCATTCCTAGAAAATACATTCACCTAATAACGAAAGAATCTGCAAACACCTGAGTGATAGCAGAAAGAAATAAACACCCAACAGGGAGTTGTGAGTGGTAAATTACATCAAAACAATTACATGACCGGTGAAAAAAGAAACTGACAGCATACATCTTTTGGTAATACATTTTGCATTGTGGTCTTATAAGTAAGTTTGGTAAATGTGGTTTAGGTTAAATTGTTACTAGCACAGAACTGATGGGAAATCATAACCAGTTTATAGCTATTAATAGTACATTTTCAAAATGGAAGAATGCAGCGAATGAAACTTGACAGAGATCTGTCCTGGTTTTAGTTTTTCACTAGAGAATTGGGCAAAGGACTTGAGAGGGTGCTTAAGGAACCTATTAGATTGGCTGAGCCATGAAATGCAGTGGTAGACATGATTATAATAGAAAAATCATTTCTGACAAATTGAAAAGATAGTGAATGAGCAGAGCACTATGCTTAGATAAAAATAAATGTTGGCAAGAACAAATACAAGCTGACTAAGCAGGAAGGATGAAGCAGAGTCAACCATACCAGCTGAGTTGCAAAAAGACAACCACCACCTAGGGTTTTCAAGAATATACCCTGAAAAACATGCGACCTAATGCTTCTACCCTACTCAGTGTTGGAGTGACCCCAGCTGATACACCATGTTCAGCTTGTTAATACCATCTTTAACAACAGGAATATCAAATTAGTAGAAAACCAAAAAAGATCAGAAGCTTAGAAAATGTGAGCTGTTAGAACAGGTTGATTGAAATTATGCTATTTAGCTTAGAGAAAGAAAGACATAACTATAGATGGGGTTTTATATCATGGGAATAACTTTTTTCCTTCTCAGCAAAAGGCATACTTGTTCTGTGTTTAAAAAAAAACAAACAAAAAAATCCTTCTCTGAAAGTAACAAGTACAATATTCTGCCAGGGAGTTTGTGGGATCTCTGTCACAGGATTTTCATAAAATAGTTGAAATATGTGTCGGTCATGAATGATGCAATTCGAGGTGGTCCTGGGCTGATGGAAGGATGGGATGATCATATAAGTTCCTCCTTTCCTAATTCCTTTAGGAACAGATGACCAAGTAAATTGGTGGCTCATGAATCAGTAGACTTTATCATAACATTCATGATTTCTGAAATCAGAAAACTACTCATGGACAGACAGCAAGAAAGCCCTGAGGCCTAATTACAGTTTTTGTGAGAACTTTCATATCATGCTGATGAAAAGAATCCGTAGGAATGTAAAGAAACTATATAATCAGATTGAGTCCCACCCTTAGTATCTTACACCACTGCAATGCAATATGTAAGTATAAAATCTTGATTAAACATCTACTTTTTTAATTAAGAGTCATCAACTGTTTACAGTTTCCAAATAGGATCTGTTTTTCAAAATCAGCCACAATGCACTGGAAAATAGCCACAACTGCTAATGGTAGTCATGTATAATATACAGTAGTCTGAAAAGCATAAAAAGAGGAATCTTCCAATGTTCCTCACTGCAGAGATTAAAATACCTAAGGAATCTGCTTGTTTTGTTTGCAGTCATAATGTACCTGTGTAATGGTCCGCATGCATATGCAAAACAATCTTTAAAAATGCATTACAAAAATATATTGCAAAAGTCAAAACTTTGCACTAAGACTCATGTTTTCTTGGTTAAGTGAACTTGCTTAAGACATATCTTCAGGTAAAACTTGAACACATAAAAAACTCTTAGGTGGACAAACAAGATCAACAGCCTGAGATCTCATGCTGTTCAGAGCTCTCATATAGAATTACTGTTGCTGCACAGTTGTTCTTGCAGAATACACAACATAGTTTGGGTTTCAAGGTAGAAGGAACTGAATTTTAAATACAGCTATACCTAGGTGAGGATTTCTGCAGGCAATGCCATGGATTCATGGATGTTTTTCTTCTCTATGCTTTTCTTGCTCTACTGCCAATCTGACTTCAAGAAAGGTTCAACTGAGAAGCCTGTTCTATTTTTTCTTTTTTCTTTTAATTGTTATAGTTCTAAGGGGTAATGGGTTGACCCCAGCATTGTCAAATATTTTGGAGTCACCATGTCCACAGCAAGATGTATTTTTTTTTGGTTGGTACAAGGCTTGCATTTCTGTAACTGGAGGTATTCCACGGTCCAGATCACCACCAGACTTCATGACCTGTCTCACTGTGTATGTAAGTTTTATATTGATAACACAAATTTAGTGATTGGAATATTTTCTAAGAGAGGACCGTGCCCATCATCTTTCCAATAGATGAGAAATTGCTATAAGTCATGGTAGAATATGTTGTAGCATATAGTTAAAATATAGTACTGGAAGATTCAGGGAAGATTGTGAGTAGGAAATGACACATCAGGAAGAAAGTATGCCCTCTAAGTCACCCTATGAAGCACATTGTATCATGTAGCTTGAAAAATTAATTTACATTATTTCTTTATTTTACCAATGGAGGAAGAGGAAATGGGGATTTTTATTAATAATTATTGACCTAGAGATTATTTGCACTTTAGCTTTGAGCAAACTTTTAATATCTGTAGAGAAAAAGGCGAAAAACTACATTATCAGAGTAGTATGCTGTCTGTCTTCTGGTATGTTTGCAAAGAACAGACAGCTAAAGAGATTTTAGCAGAAAGGTTGCCTTTAGCCTCATCTGCCCTAAAGGCTTGAATCCATAATCTGTGCTCTTGAGGTCACAATTTCTACTTGCACTGTCTAAATCATTTTACTTCAAATTATATTGTTCCTTAGGACAACGTTTTTTTTGAGAGTGATCATGCTCACCATTTGTGATTTCAGCATCACTGGGTTAGTGTCTGAGCATCATATTTTCTTGTATGTACACATATTGAAAACGTGAGAATTCAGCCTAGTATTTTCTCTCTCTAGGAAACACTAAGGCAGATAGAGTTGGAAAATGGTTATGGCATCATAAAATTAAAACAGACACTGACCATATTTTTGTACCCCACCCACTCATGTCCCCTCAGGAGATTTCCACAACAGCTTCCCATTACTACATGGAACTCTTGCAATCCTGGAGATGAGAGCTGCACAGGGAAAGTGATGGAATCCTGTCTACTTTGTGCTTGTTCATCAACTTTTTGATGCGTTATAAGAAAGCGTAAGATGGTGAATACAGGTGGGTTTCTTAGTTGAGGTGCAACAGATGCCACAGGAAATCAGAACAGCATGTCTGTCTCGTGCTGAGGCCAAGCATGCAAGCAAACAACTCAATCTGCCTGCACATGCTCTTCCTTATGGGTTTTCCAAGGGCAAAATGGCTAACATCACAAAATGATTGTGTCTGTAACATTTTAATGACATAATGAAATTTCTTTTTCAGTACAATGGTTCACTTTATGATGACCTCATCAAAGGAAACAAAATATTAAATGAAAAATAATTACATTTGCTATTCTGTATAAATATTACATTGACGGTATTATACTTTTTTTGTTTGTCAAAGATTGTATTAAAGGATGACTGGCACAGAATTCCCAAACTTCATCAAGCTTTCATCTTGGTTAATATGGTAGAAATCCAGAAAGATCTTGTCTCAAATTTGCAAGTCCCTCTTATATGCTGTAAATTTTTATAAATTAGAACTGTACAGTCACCCTAAACCCCCTCAATTTCTTGTCTCATGCATTAACATTTCACTGATAATACTCTTTTCATAAATCTTGGCATTGCTGTTAAATTATTCATATGGTGTTATATGAAAACACATGACAATTTTTTAAAATGTATTCGTCAAGCATCTTGCAATCAGCTGAGATGCCACTCTGCCAGTTATTTTTCTGAATCTTGCCATCTGAATGCTCTGAATACATTTTGTTTTATTCAATAAGTTTCAGTCTTGTTTCCCAGTGTTTCTTTTGATTTCTACGGCTTCACTTGTATTACCCTTCCATTTTACTTTTTCTTGTCTTTATTTCCCTTTCTATCTGCTATGCACTCCATTTTGCCATTCTTGCAATATATTGTTTTAGCACTGAAAAAGATATTCCCTATTATCTGATCTTCTCTGGCTGTACTTAACTTTGTGACCTTCTTCTTCTCTGAGTGACCTTTGTAATATAGACTTTCATTGCTGCATCCTGAAAGAGTATTCTGACAGTAAAGTCTGGCACACCTTTAATTCTTAAATACATAAATCACATTTCAAGAGATTCCCATATCCCTCTCCAGTGCTTACATTTCATCAATATGACAATTGCATAGTGTTACTAAGTTGCATTATACCTTTCCTTTTTCCTTTTATGAATTGTCATACATTATTACTCTGGTATTGATCCAGAATGTGATGAAATACAGAGTGGATTTCAACTGAGAAAATAATTCAAGGACAATGAAGCAAACAAACCCCAAATTCAATAATAATAGGTATCTCTGTTAATATGGGGTTAAATTGCAAATATCTTTTGATTATTTCTAGCTCAGAAGTCTTTAGAGTGTATTATCAGGGTTATTCTCAAAAATCAGAAATCGATTTAAGGCACAAAAATGACATGGGGCAGTTTCAATTTGTCAAACATTCAGAACATCACGAATAAGGAGAAGAGCAATTAAGGTAATCCAAGCTTAACACTCTACTTGCTACATCACTTTAATAGAGTTTGCTGAAGTTTCACTAGTTTTCTCAGAATGCTGCTAGTGTACATCCAAGTAGCGATCACAGGCTAGTGTTAGTCCTTATCTTAATAAACCTCTCCAGGACTGCATAAAATAGGAGCTTGATTTAGTGTCACCTTATACTTGCAGGACTTACTGTAACAGTCTGTGGCTGTTTTGCAGCCCTTGAAAGTTCAGGGGGATCTCTTTACTGAATTCACTGAAGTTTGGACTAGGAAAATATGTTGGTAAAAGGCAACAAACACAAAAATAAAGACAGTTTAAAGAAATTTCTAAGTACATGTCAATTTATTCAATGGTATTTTTTTTTTTGAAAGAACAGAACCTTCAGATTAGCTTTTCAGACTATTTTAGAGGTGTGACAAATTGGTCTGAAAATCCACAATGATGATCCTTGTATCAGAGTTTGTTGTGTTTCTGTTAAACATGAAGTTATCATGAGTGAAGCATAGGTTTATCTATTTTATAGAAGAGGATGGGTGGGGAAAGAAAAGAAAACCGCAAATAAAAATAACATTATTTCATTATGCTGAATGTCTTGTATAAATCCCAATGAACTTTTCAGTAATTTTCTTTGAAATACCACAAAAATTACAAGAATTACACCAAAATAATGTTAAAGGTTAGTTTACAGAAAACACTTTTTTTGTCCAATTCATCATGTTTATAATATCCTGATCTTTAACAAAGACACAGATCTGAGCCAATGAACATTACGCATCTTAATGATTTCTCCAGGTTGGCACAGAAATCTCAAGATATTCAAAATGTTATGTCAAAATAGAAATACTGACAATCTGCGTGTATGTGTCTTCTAGCCCTGTCTACATCAAAATAATCTGGAGTTTTCCCATGGACATGAGATGAACAAAAAGTAATTTATTCCTGCAAACACCTCCAACAGGTTAGAAAGGAAGAATTGAAGCTCCGTACAAAGTTGTTCACTCCTTGCCTCCCCACTTCAGTCTATTATTATTTATTTGTGACCTATCATCAAGCTTAAATTTATAGCACTTTATTCAAATAATGTAATTCAACAGTGCTATTTACCTGAAATATCTACTGAATGTGTAACAGAAAATGTTACCTTTTTTCCTCATAAAACAATGATTAAATTGTATTGATTAAGTAAATAGTTTTAATAACCATTTTCTAATCATCTTCACTTCCAAAAACAGTGACCTTAGGGGAAAAAGATCTTATTTTGAGTCAAAATACTTTAGTCTGTTATACTGACATTATACTAATTGCATACATTATGTCTTCCTCTAATAGGTATCAAAACCAAACTAAAATTTTCAGTTAATAAGTAGTGGCAAAAGTAGTAGTAGTCATGCCCTTAGACCTAAATTTATGGTTCTTTATACCGGGGCTGACCAGATGGTTTATGATTTAATGTAAAAGAGCTTTGAAAATCTCACCCTAAAGTTTTCAGGTCAGGCATCATGAATTACCTTTATGCATTAGATATTTGTGTTAATAATCTCCTTTAAATCAAGGTACTTGAGATAAATTGTAACACAACACCTCAAACATAGTTTTTATTTTTGTAATTCAATTACCGTTAAAAAGATTGCAGAAAGTATGCCAAATTATAAAAATATGTTTCATGTTAAGTTACTAGTTTCTAAATCTAAACAAACTCTTTTTTGAGGGAAAAGACTAGTTCCTTCCAATTCAGAAACTACTCAGGAAAAAATGCTATAACCAGATAGAAAAGGAAATTACTTTGGGCAAACATAATGGCTCTTTCTGGCCTTAAAATTTAAAAATGTATTAAAAATGCCTCATAATCCCGATCATAACTGAATTCTTTTGCAAGTCTACAGCAGAACATGACTTTACAGCTTCCTCAGAAGTTAACAAATACTTTCCTGGCATTCAAGGAAAGTAAATAAGAGCAGGTGAGAACACACTGACAGCAGAACATTCATTTTATAACCTCAGAAGATAAGAACATGACATTACCATACTAGGTCAGGCTAAGTGTTCATGTAACTCAGTATTCCAACTTCACCGGTGGCTACTATAGGACATTTAAGGTCTCTTTATAAACTTTGGCCTTCTGTTCACTTCATAGATTACATATCAAACTTGGAAAAAACCCCAAACAAATAGTGTCTTGTTTTGTTATTATTTTTTTTTAATGCTTTTAAAAAGTTATTCCCAAATTTTTAATGTACCATATTGTGTGTATGTGTGGTCTTTTTTTTTTTCCTGTAATTTGCTCAATTTTTGCTTTGTAAAAACTTCTTCAGTTGGCTATGACTAAGGATGATAATTTCCATATTCATTATTCCTTTCTTTACCTTTTCTGTTCAGCTGTATGGTGTCCTATGGAAATATACGAAAAATATTTTTTTGGTGGTAGGAGTGATTCTTCCCTGTTACCGTGACCACCTTATACATTCTCTTTAAAATCTTTTTGTACCACTTGTAGTCATTTTATCCTTTTTTTTATTTGATTTTATTTTTCTGTTCCTTGTAATTAAAACCAGCTG
This sequence comes from Oxyruncus cristatus, assembly GCA_013399855.1. Classification (NCBI taxonomy): domain Eukaryota; kingdom Metazoa; phylum Chordata; class Aves; order Passeriformes; family Cotingidae; genus Oxyruncus; species Oxyruncus cristatus. The sequence continues at coordinate 1,941,077 of VXAY01004421.1, read as the reverse complement.
CCTTCTATTTGGAAAACTGAATTCTTGTTCTGCTGGTCTCAGCTGCCACAGAACAAGTTCTCCCAAGTAAATGTACCTCAAACAATGCGACACTCTGCTAAGTTAATATTGTCGCTTTTAAGTACCCACAGAAAAAATAAGTCAAGAAATCCCCACTTTTAGCTATGACCACAAAACTCCTAGCAACACTGTCGTTTGCAGGATATCACTAAGGTTTTTGTCTGATACACTTATAAGCTGACTACCTCATTACCCATCAGTTTCATTTTTGTTTGGGTCCTAAGTGGCATAAGTCTTAAGTGGCCAGTAAAAATGTTCAAAACCAGAATCTTTACTTATTTTCTGAAACCCCTCAATTTGAGATGCTTTTATTTTAACACCAGAATAATGGCAAAGGAATTTTATCAGGGTCTCAGCCTTTGCTCCAAAATGCATTCTCCATAAGCCATACAAAAAAGATTTATGCGTCTCATCCAGAATTCCCTAAGGAACTACCACCTCAACTACAATGTAATCTGAATACCTCCCAGTATGAATGGCCCCCCAGTACACTCTCAACAGTATTTTCAATTAAAGCTTGAAAATTGTGCAGTTTCTCAATGGTTGGGTCAAGACACAGGAAAGAACATTATTCTGCCATGTGCTGACTTACAGTGAGGTAGGAGTTGATTGTTTCTGTGAGCTCAACTTGCAGAACCCTTTCTCTCATCTGAAGGAAGGAAATCAGAGCGAGCAACTTAGTGATGATCAATACAAAACATGACTGAGAACCCATGATAACTGACAGCTTCATTTAAGAATATTTTAGGCAAAAGTGCAGGGCTGGAGCTGAAAAGGCTCCTGGTATGTTCCTTTCCCAACTTCTCAGTCCACTGAATTTTGTTCTGTTTCATCACATTGGTGATTAACTGTTGTGGAAAATTTAATAGTGATGTCTTATGCAAATAGAGTGCTCTACAAGTAAAACAAATAAAAATGAGGAAATGTACACATTGTACCTTTGAAAGGTTGCAAGCAGTGGCGCAGAAGACTTGGGTTACAATAACATCTGAAACGAGCCTGGGAGTGGGAACGTAGCAAGGCTTGTTTCAGAGGGGAACCAGTTCACTAAACACCAGAGTGATTTAATGCACCATCAATTATTTCCTGCTTGTCACTTAAACAGGCTCCACATATGCATGGCAGGTCATGAGTGCAAAGAGGAGGTAGAAAGCATGATTTATTGGCTGGGGCAAACACCTGCGAATTAAGCAGCTCAGAAATTAGCCACAAGTAGCATATTAGTGCAGCTAATCAGGCACGGTTCAGTATTTCAGTTTCTTGATTTGCCCATAAATAAGGCTGTATGTGGCTGCCCTGGGGCGTTCTGGTGATTAACAGCCCTGACCTACAGTAAAGTGTGCAATCTAAACAATTTAGTGGGATCTGCAGGTGTACACTGTAAGCTTGTTGCCTATAAGGCCGCTACATTCAGTACATAGAAAGCTCCTGGTATCTGGATGTCTTGTTCATACATTTTATCACACCATTTAATGATCAATTTTCTTTTCATTCATTTACCACGGCCTGTTAACATTAACAAATTTTAAACTACGAGGCACTGATGCGCAACTGTGAAACCCAGTCATCTTCTTTGTCTTATTCGAATACCAGAGGAACGAGATCACCACTCTTTGCAGTGCACCTTCATATCTCATACCACGGTGGTTGACGTTCATCACAGCTGAAATGACCAGCTGCTACTAGACTAATTCAAGAACTGTGGTTGGCTAGCCTACCTGTTGATTGCTGATGTAAAGGTGCTGTGCAGAGGGGACTGTACACAGCCAACAGCAAACGGCTGTTCTGGTTTTGCAAAATGCTAAAACAGAGACAGAAATGCCTGATCACTCCATATTGACATGTTAAACACATACTGTGGAGGAGGTTTGAAGTTCTCTTCAAACACTACATGTGAACTCATACAAAGCTCAGCAGTAGCTATATCAACTTTGGCAGTTGGAAAAATGACACTTATGAGAAAGATATTCCTCCCCAAAAGAGCAAGACACTTGATAAAAAATTCTGGTTACCCAAAGTACTCACAATAGCCTACTAATTTCTCACCTCCAAAAGAACACACGAGGACACAGACAAGGATGAAGATCAATGACTGGTAGAAAACTTACGTCATGTAGTGTAACTTGCGAAGGAATGACATTGTGTAAATCTAGAACTGCCCACATTTCCATATAAAAAAATGCTGGGACATTCGAGGAAGGAAGCACAGAAGAAGAATAAAAGATACATGATTAAGAAAGAAAAAACAAGGTGACCATTGTCTTTCACATTTTTTCCTTTCCTATATGAACAACATGGTAGGGCTTCTTGGATCACAAGGCAGCGATTTGTTTACACAGCAAATGAATAATTACTTGAGACTGAGAACCCTGAATTATTTTAGCAAAAAGTATTAAACATAAAAAAGTAAGCACTGCTAGCTCTAGGAAAGAATAGACAGCATGTGCCAATCCTCTCACCATGCCACCCTGTGCCTTGCATAGGGTAGCTAGAAGCTAGAAGGACTCAGACACAAAATTTGCTGAAGTTTCTTTCCGATTTCATATAACTTTACATTGGAACAAAGATAGTTATAGAGCTGCTTTCCATCATCCCATATTTCTACTTCAGTAGCATGATGCTGAGGGTATGTACCATATGCAGAGGAGGGGGGGTTGAATGTGGTTTTGAATGCAAGGTGTTGGAGGACTGGAATGGGGAACAGAGCAAGCTGTCTCATCCCCGTACCTGCCTACCTAAGTTTTCAGCCAGGCCTGGGTGCTGCCTGGGTAAAGACCTTATTGCTTCATCCCAAGAAATATCCAGCACTCATGAAGTGTGACCTGTCAAAGAAGCAGGAACTTAGAATGGAACCGAGTCATTAAATCAATGGTTTAGGCACACTGATTGTACACACCTTGTACATTCTTCTGTTATTTTTTTTTATGTTTTGTTGTAGCAGAAATAAAATGAGACAAAATCATTTTGCTGGTTGACATGAAAGATTGCTTTTTTGGGAATAATTTCAAAAAGTGCTCTTTCCTAGTTCATGCTGTCATCCTCATACCAGTATATTATAAACTTCTCATGTATATATTAAGAGAGGTAAAGAACTGAAAACATAAGAGACGAAAACAGAAGTGTACCAGAGAACTTTACAATATTGCCATATATTACAAAGACATACACAATAGTTACAAGGTATGTGAAAGAAAACCATCAAAAGTCTTTGCAAGTATTGATAACAATAACAAAATGGTCAAAATATAATGCATAATTTAGAATAAAGATGGCAGTGCAGGGACAGGATAAGATCTGTTAAGATTCTTTAGATGCATCACAATTTAAGACTGTGTCTGTGGAAAAGTTGAAGTAAAATTTGAAAGCGTGTCTATGATTTTGAAAAAGTGTATAGTACTGTCAGATCACCAAAGCGTCAGAGTTCTTGTTATAAAACAGCCTTTGCCTTTTGGTAAAGGGGATGCTAAATTTCAAGTTGAGAAAACTTAAAATGGTTACATAAAACCAAGCACAGGTTAAAAAAAAAAAAAAAAGCAGATTTATTGTGAGAACTCTGAAATGATATCTAGATGATCCCCTGAGCAGCCCTTGAGATGTCAGAGATGATAATACAGTAACAACGTTTGGGAAGTATTTCTAGTTTTACACTTAGCCTTTTGGCAGGAATTTATTAAGACAGAATAAGCCTGTGACTTTTCAATTCCAAGTACAATTTGTTTCTGTAATATATCTGCAGGAGTAATGTGTGATGGAATTTTTCCTTTGCTGGGCCAAGTAGTTGTGGGTGATGATGTGTTATAATAGGTTCTCACAAGCCATATCTCAACAAGATAAAACACAACACGTGTACATCTGTGGCCCAGTGTCAATGCCTTAAATGTACATCAGAAATGCATTAAATCTTCTGATTGCTATTTTGTTTGTACAGCTTGTTGGTTCAGAGTTTTCTCCGTAATGTACTCTGCTGATTGCCTTGAATTATTGGCATATCCTTGGTAGAACAAGCACACCTTGTTCCGAAATTCAGGATTACAGATGTGGCTTGAATCCTTTCCTTTATCAGCAGAAACAAAAGAAATGTTCTTCAAGTTATTCCAATACGCTTGCTGAAAGCACGTGTCTCAGAATCAACCGGGTCTAGCAGTGCTTCGGACCAAAAGGAAAGGCATGTGATATCACATCAGAAATTCATCCACACATTTGTTTGTGCGCATCTGTGCTTGTGTCTACATATAATGATATAAGAATGTAGAAAATAAAGTATTATAGACAGCTATGAAAAATGGCACACCGGAAGAGGCACTTTTTAGTTTTGGACACTCTTTCTGGGCCAGATTCTCTGCTGGTTTGAAGCTGTGCATCTCACATCAGCTTGCTTGCTTGTATATGAGACTTTTCTTTGTGAAGAGAGCAAATGTTTTAGAAGTAATCTTGAGCTAAACATTAATGGAATCCATAGAGTTTGACAAAAATGAAATAAATATATAAAAATAATATTAACACACTCCTGTGTTCCCACAACAGCACTTCTGAGCTAAGACAGCCTGCTGAAAGCATATACCTGGGCACAGAGATACAGGGGTGCATCCCTGGGATTTCGGTTTGCGTCTAATCACCTCATAAGGTGTCTGAGGCAAGATGGTGACTGCTTTTGTAGATGAATTCTCCCTTTTTTCCATTTGGTCATCAACTTTGGCTGTTAAGAGTTGTGTCCCTGTGCCTGAATTGCTGTGAGACCGATAACTAACCCATGAACTGTACACCTTGTGACCTTTGGACTGACCAGATTGGAGAGGTTACTGGAGGGGTTCTTTTCTCACTGACATCCCTGGATGTCTTTTTAAAGGATCATCATAGTAGAGTTACTCAGGGTACAGCAGAGGTTTTTGCCTGGGAAAATACACTCAAGCACATTGCTGAGTTACACAGGATTTGAGGTGGAAGATTTTTGGTCAATTCCACACAGTCCATATGCAACACATCTTCTTAAATTAAGTCTCAGTCTAGGGGAATGAAAAATGATGCTCTTCCATTGTCTGCTTGAAACAATTTTTAAATTTTATCTGTGGATGTAAAGTAACGTATATTTATTACACATGTGGCACTTCATCAATGGAGTTCACAACTTCTCACAAGTGGATGAAAACATCACAGTTCTCAGGCAAGGGGTGAGTACTGGCTGGTCTGTCACGCACTCCCAGCTGAACAGTTGTTTTTCACAGGGCTGTGAAGTGGTCAGATCAGGGTGACACTTCTGCAAAGCAGATTTAATTCATACTTGTGTTTAGAGATAACTGTTCTTTGCATAGATGAATGTATTACTTCTGGTGTGGCTATATTAATTGCTGCCCGTAGGTATTTAGTTATTCAGTTGGGAAGGTGAACATAAGGTAAATGCTAAATAGGAAAGTCGAAACATATTTCTTTGTCATTCCTAATACAAATTGTTTTGCATAAACTTTTTGCTGCATGTGAATGACTAATTTATATATTCCTAGAAATTGAAATATGCATTTGTTCTGTATTTTATTACAATAAATGGGACTGTTTTTAGAGACGAAAATTACAGAAATTATATCTTGGTTGTAACAATTTTTCTGTTAATCATAATAAGCAGGAGTTGATATCTCTTCTATTGAAGGAATTGAATAATTTTGTTGATCTGCCAGATCCCATGGTTGTCAAAGGTGATTTTTATGTTGACCTCAGTATAAGTAGGAGGCTAAGGCTATATATAAATAAAAATATTCTTATGTATTTTAATATTGAGCGTGCATATTGAATTGCTGTATATAAACTTGAAAAAATACATCTGAAATGAGTTAATTTGGAAATACAGGCTTAGGTCTCTCAAATGTACTCTGAAATAGGTGAAAGCAAAAAGGGCTTTTACAGACGTTTGGGTATAGCTGACATTCAGTAAAGGAATGGAGGTCAGGAGAAGGCAGGCATGTATGTCAGTCTGAGGTTAGGGTCAGAGTGTGGCTTCCCTTGCAGTAATCCCTGCAAACTTCTCTCTGAGTGTAAATAACAATCCAGTATGTCATAGCTTTATATTAAGGTATTATATAAAGTAATTTTATTTTTTGTTCTTTCAGAAATTGAACAATAAATGCTATAGTTAAATTTCTTTTTAATCAAGTAAAATGAAAACCATTGTAAGATTACCAGCTCCAAAATGTAAGGCGGTCTAACTACTGAAAATTGGCCTATCCTTGAGGTTTGTACAAGGGGTACAATTGCATGGCAATATCAATGGGCAATAAAAAAATCTTGCCATGCCATTTTGAAACTCACCTTGCAAGTCCAATAAGTATCAAAACTGGTTTTATAGAATTACCTAATGCTTGACACGTTGTTATTAAATAAGCAAGGAATATATTTAGTGCTGCACCTTACCAAAGAAGAACGCTGTATTAAGAGCCACGAGTGAAAGTGACGGAAATCACCGAGCGGTCTGCTGGACTACTCCAATAGACTTTTTACTGACCAGACTTAATGTACTCTCTCCCCAGGTCCTTGTTTACATCAAGCCTGCAATTTTTGAGACTCACAGGGTGGGAAACCGTGATTTGCACAGAGTTTCTATACTACCTGAACTTGCTTTTGCTTATTGAAATAGCAGCTGCCCTCTACACGATTTCTCCTATACCTTCCTCTTCCTCCTCTCCTTTTTCTTTCTCTGTCCATTAGGTTAAGATCCCACTGCTGCCACTACAGAAGAAGAAAGTCCAATTAGATCTGGTTCTAGTGATTGTTCTGATCCACATGATGGTGTGAGACATCAGATTATTAGATAAATTATTGGCTCGGAGGAAGTCAGGTGTGTGTATGGAGGGAGAAAGGACATGTTAAATCTCACGGCGGTGAGCTGATGCCCTGCCCCACACCCCAGCCCCTGCGAGTCTCCTGGGGCACCCCCAGAGCAGCTGTCAGTCAAAGCCCAGGACCACTCCCCTATACCACACTCTGGAGCCCCTGATCCAGCCCCTGACTGGCTGGCACATGAGGTGTGGCTACAGGGGGCGCAAAGCAAATGAAACAGCAACATGTGTTCCCCATGCTCGTTCAAAGCCTGCCACCTGTCCAGGTGGAAGCTGGACTCGCACAGGACTTTGGTGGTTGCTGTAACTTTGTCTTTTTCTCTTTCTTTACTTCTTCTCCTAATCTCCTTTCTTAATATTTTGGGTAACTTGGGACCGGATGGATTGGATTTTGCAGAGTTGTATATGTTATCATGTGCTAAGTCATGTTTTGGGAAATGCTTTATTTTGTTTGAAAGTTACCCTTTAAAATTTTGCCAAGTACTCTTATTTTCTAAACTTTACCAGTAAAAGTACCTCTGAGAAAACAGTGTGCAGCTTTTTCTCCTTTGCGTGCTCTCAAGCAGTTAAAAGAACTCAGGTCTGGAGATGGGGACCTCTGTCCCCCACAACACGGAGTCTCCTGCCACTGTCCCCTACCACTTCCTCCTAGTGGTCCTGAGAGGCTCTGGCTCAGATACCAAGTATGCTACCTTGATGGCACTTCCAGCTCCTCATGTGCTGTGAGGACACTGCACCTATTATGTTACTGCAAGTCTTCAGGATTCTTCTTTCTGTTGTTTTAAGTCACCGGTTTCAGCTTTTCTGGTGATGACAGTCTCCATGTTACAGCTTCCTGGGCCTCCACTACAGTTGAAAGTTCAGGATTTTGAAGGTGCCAGGTCTCTGAGAAGGTACAGATGATCTTTTTCTCATTGTCTCAGCACAGCCTGGAGACTTCCCCTGCAGCTCTCTTACTTGGCACTATAGCTCTTTGACAGCCACACAACTCCTTGTAGGCTGGAAGACCACATGTCCCAGGCTGAACGAGTGTCCCAGGTACTCCCTGAAACTTGGAACTTGAAGAGCTGCATCATTCTCTGAAGCTCCTCCTGGATCTAAGCACCAAATGAAAATGAAGTGACAGTTCCTTCAGTTGCTCCTGGGGAACATGCTATGTGGCACATCACCACCATAGCTAAGGATGTGCATCTTAAAGAAAGAAAGTTTGCTGGCTGCTCCTTTGTGCCCTGTTTTGCTGAACTAGCACATAATTTACACTTCACATTTGCATAAATGTGGTGTCATTTCTGGTACTCTGAATGTCTTGGGAGAATAACTTGTTTGGAAAATGAGAAAGACTTATAGATGAGCTGAATATAATCCTAAAACACGTCAGAGGACAGCTGAAGAATATAGTCAGTGATTCTGAACAGAGACACTGGTAACTGGTAGCTATCACCTAAAGTGATCATAACAGTACTGATTGTCATCTCCAACTTACCTGGTCAAATGTGTTACTGAAATCATGCTGCCTGATATGGAAAAAAACCCCTGAAACTAACCTTTTTCACTAGCATGATTGGAAGTAAAGCAAACCAAAATTAATTTATTGTAGACCAAACAAATTGTCACTTCTGGAATGGCTACTTGACTCTCCTTTGGGGGACAGTTATTGTCCACTTCAGTGTTCCATGCTCGAAGTGGATTAGCAGGAAGACTCTGCAACCCATTACCTAGATGTAATGAAGAAATTCTTTCGGTCAATTTGTGCATTTCTGTGAAACCATTTTAGGCAAAGGATAAAAACAACAGTATTTTTTTTCCACTCAAATATATGATGAAAGAAAGCTGAAATATAGGGACCTTGTCATAAGGTCAATGCACTGATTAAAGTGAAAATATAACTATTGTGTAGTGTATAAAAGTGGACGCCAAAATTAAAATAAATGCTAAAGTTATGAATAAAGGCAGGCAAGTGTATAGCTGCAAGTTGTACAGCAACCAAGAAGCCCATATTTTTGTGAATTTGGGGAAAGTCAGTCTCAATGTAGTGAACACCAGAGATTTTAATTGATAAGATTGAATATGTAATCAGTAAAAATTTATTATTGGGAGGGCAACAGCTTATCGTAAACTATAATATTATAATATTGCTTGTTCAAAGAGTTGGAGTATTCACTTTTTTCTCATTTTGGCTTGTAAAGAATTCACAAAATGTTTAACACATAAAATATATTAATTTACCAGAAATATTTCACCTTACCACTTTTCAAGATTATTTCTGAAAACATTATAATATGGATATTTTACGTATAGTTATATACATAACTATATAGTATATATATAGTATGTATAGTGTATGTGTATATATATATGTATAGTTGTTCCGAATATGAAAACATAGTATTGTTTCTCATTTATAGAGAAGAACAGAGCTAATGGTGTAATAAACAGGAAATGTTTTTCTTCTGGTAAAGATGTTGCTGAACAGCCACATGTTCAATTGCAATTGGATTGCAATTTTGGACATATGCTACTAAATTCCACTTCTTCAGCTTTAGTTCTCTTTGGATCTGGCCATGAGATGGCAATGTCTCTGGGACACAGGTATTTTTCTGCATGATGATTTTGTGATTCATGGTTTGTGGATTTGTGGAGATTATTGCTAAAGTGGTCATACATAAAAAGAGAATAATGAGCTTCAGCATTCATTGTGTTCAGCTCTGACATGTAACCTTCTCAAAACGGTGTGATTTGTATAACTCCCCCAAAACATATCTCACTTCCCTTTTCAGTTGATTATGCCTAAATACAACAAGGTGCAGATGATTAGAGTTCACTATTTTGCACAATCCTTGTGAGGAATATCTGGTTTTGCCTGTGGTACTACTTGGTTACTACTTTGCTGAAGTTTTCTTACACAAACAATTTCCTTTTAATACCTTCATTCTCTCACAATAACAAAAGCTCCCTCTTTTGTAGAGGTTCATATTTTTATGCCAAGAAAAAGTCCTCATGATGAAAAGTCAGTTGAAATGAAATTCAGTGTATATGTAATGTTAATAATTTAATTCCATTGCCTTCCATTATTATTCTTTAAACTGATTTATGAGACTCTATTTGCGAATCTCAAAGTGGTCTATGAATTAAAAACTGTGGCTCTTAGCTAAAGTTCTATAACTAGACCCTATATTACTGCACAAGGAAAACTTCAATTACAGCTGAAACATGTCACTTAATGGTAATAAAACATTGTAGTGATAACATAACTATCCTTAAATCAAAGAAATTCAGAGCTAAGTTGCACTCAACAGAAATCCAGAAGTATTAGAGTACAAACCACCCCAAAGACTTTGCTTTTGATCTCTGATGATGCCTTGCAGTGGCCAAAACCTTACGATTACAGAGCACCAGCCCTGGAGATCCAAATTACATTAAAAAGTTTTTTAGAGTCATGATTTCAGATTATCCTGACTGATAATCTCTTTGTAACTAAGGGGAGAGTTGTATCGATTCTGATTCTAATAGAGGCATTTTCTGGTGGTTCAAAGCATTTTTACAATTACAAGCACTATAAATGAAGGACATAACTAAACCCAGCAAAGTAATCAAGGTGGACATTGACATTTGTCTGTTTCAGATGTATGAAGTTTCAGACAGCCTTATTCTCAAAAAGCTTGTGGGTTTGGTGTCAGCAATTTAGAAGAAAAAACAAGTAATATCATGACTGTACGGTTCGTTTGTTTCTAAAATAGATGCTCCTACAGTGAGCTTGGATGGGCACATCAAAAAGATATGCAATACCCTTCTCTCTCCTGTTACTCCACCCAAGATGGACATAGAGCTGTGGTGAGAAGGACTGCATTTGGCCAGTCTGCAGGATCTCTGTGGGAACTTCTGCTGCAGTCCTGTATGCATTCCAAATAAAGCAATTTAATTTAGGAGCATCTGCTTTTCCCTGTTGCAAGATACTGCTAATCAGCCAATTGACGTTGTTTCGCCTCTGTAATGCCAGGGGCTCCTGAATAAAAACATTAGTGCTGCCATGCTGGATCAGGTGAAAGAGTCCTTCTTATCCCAGTTTCCTTTCTTCATTGGTCACGAGCAGCAGATGCCTAGGGAAGCATACAGTCATAATTCCCACCTTCCTATTTGCGAGCAGCATGTGGACTCGGTGACTCAGAGACAGCATCTAATTTTTCTTCCATGAACATATCCAGGACTTTCTGCTTTTACTTTTTGTGTTCATTAAGTGGTATAGTATCACCCCTTTGCACACTATTCTGATTTACCCAGGCCACTCTTGATTTTATATCATTTTCTCATATACCTATTTATAGACCGTTATTAACTTTCTTCCAGATAGTTGTTATTATCTCTTTAACTGTTCTTTGTACAGAAACTGTGCCACGCATCCTCCTTACTACCTCTCCCAGTGCTGTTTTACCCATTGTGTTTCACCTGATCTGACTCTTTATTTTCCCTAAATAGTGGTTAACATTTGTATTAGACATTTCCATTCCAACTTGAGAACCTTGAACAACTTAGAGTAATGACAACTTATTTTGAACACTGCAGATGGTAGTGCAGGTTCGTAACAGTCTCTGTTGTTGACCTAAGTCTACACAATCCCAACTTATGCTTCTTTTTGTTCCATAATTAACAAATAGGTATTTGTGTCACCACTTTGGAGTTTCAATTTCATTTAGAGCCCTCCACAAGAGATGTGGCAGATAACTTTGTAAACATAAAAAAATACAGTATTTCAACTGGGTCACTCTCACCTTCAGTCCTACAGAGATTATTAATAAACTTTAAGCATGGTTATTCTCTGTGAATACTGGATTATTTATTCTCCACTGAATCACATGTGTCCTTGAATCCATAGTTTCTACAGGTTTACTCAGGTTTGGTGCCACATATAATGATCCCAGCTCCTTCTCTCCACTGGAGCCATTTTAAAAATTTGGTATCCTCTGTTTGCAAACAGTTACACTTTTTAGAAATTGTTGTTAGAGATCACAAATACTGAAAAAACTAACATAAGATAAAAATAGATGTGTAAGTTGATGTTTAGAATGACTGCTAATGACTTCCCAGCAATTTAATTTCATCCCTTTCTATCAAGTGCACTCAATCCTGACTACTTATAGAAAATATTTTTTTTTCTTTTTCTAAAATGTAACATTCTCATTACAAAAAAAAATATGTTCAACTAAATTCCCCTGTGGAAATTCTTGTCTGGTAGAAAGAGTAAAATAATGCTGTTTTAATGGAAGATCTCACAGAAATGTTCTGTCACTGTATTATAGTCAGAAATAATTTTTGAAAAATAAAGATGACTCTATAATATTATTTTTCTTTCAGATTTTTTGGTAGGTTTGTCTCTTGGACAATATGTAGTAAATATGATATAAAACAACTTGATTTCCTTTAAATATTTGATATTTTTTCAAAAATATCTGTCTATATTAAAAAATGGGTGCATGCTTTGTTAAAAATTAGAGTATTTTCTGACAGGGAATGGGAAAAGAACGTGACATGCTTAACCCTAGGTTAAATTAGCTGGTAAACCAGACACTGTGTGGATGTGAGGAAGAAGAAATGAGTGGCTTAACCTTTGCCCAAAGCTCTCAGAAGAGTAGAGCCACCTCAATGTATGGAACACGTAGAAATCTGTTGGTACATTTTGCTGATGATTCCTCTCTATCTGGCCTCTTTCTTGGAGCCTGTTAGACTTAATGGGGTCATTTGGTCAATTATGTCATAAAGATAGAACAGGCTTGCCAAGTAGCTGCAATAATTTTGTCGTGAATATATAATGGCTCTCTAGAAGTTGGCTTCTATCAACGAAGCTGGGAGTTAATAAAGAAGTTTGCATCTTGAGAAATGTGAAAGTTGTTTCAGCTGAAGCTCAAAGGCTTCCTCAGACCACATAGTCAAACCCAAGGCAAGATGACTGAAGAATTGAAAAGATTTGTTATAATCTTATTAACCCAATCTTGCAGCCCAGCTAAAGCTACTTTAAACTCCTTTTACATTCCTGAAAGAAGACAAAGTAAATAAGTATATCCATGAAAAAGAAGCCATGCTGGCTTAAGAATGAACAACAGAAGCCTATGGATCAAGAATCCTCCCAGCTTCACTCAGTTCTTCCACTTTCAGTTTGGAACAAAGAGAGTCTTTGTTGGGATGATGCATATTAATAGTCTGTGACAAGTTATAAATACATTGTGGTTGAATGGATTGTTTTTTACAATAGATTCTTGTAGTGTTTCTCTATCAGAATTATATGCATGGATTTTAAACAATCTGAATTCATTTTTGGAATTATATCTCTGAAAGTTGACATGATAGGCAATAATGCATATTTAACATGATACAATGTAAAGTCATTTGGCAAGTCTATGACCCAGTAAGGTAGAAAAGAAAGTATTCTTAATAAAATGATAAAAAAATACCCTACTAATTTTTTTATTATGAAAGAGATTTGAGAAGTTGAAAACTGTCAATTTCATTCAATTTTCGCTACCTTTTGTGGCTTGAATTTAAAGAAGGAAGAATAGCTGATAGTATCCTGATTTATTATTCTGTGTTTTCAAAATATAATGTCAGTGAAAAAAGATAGTATTGTCATATTTCCTTGACAGTTAACCCACAGTTATATCTTTCTGTAGGGACAATAAAGTTTCCTTCACAATACCCTCTTAGTTTCCCTTTGGAGGGAGCATATTAATGGTTGAAAAGAATAGTGTACATCTTTTATTAATTCCTTATAATTAACAGTGGATATTTCTAGTGAGACTTATTTGAATAATTTGAAAAAGCTTGGATTCCTTAACTCCTCTATAATCTCAGGGAATGACTGCAGTGATCAGTGTTAAGATGAGTTCATTTTTTTCCAAGGGAAAAATGTCCGCCTGCAATTTGAATTTTATGACATCCAGAAACCAGAAGACTTTGCATATGAAAACCAATGAAAAAACATTAAATGAAAACAACTGGTTTTGAATATTTTCCAGTGATATAATTTCCTGAAAATATGAAAAAAGTAAAATGCAAAAGTTCTTTTAAATCCTAAATAGTAAAATTTAATTCTGTTCGCTGAATGGGAAAAAATAATATTTCATAATTAATAAGGTTGTGACTAGCATTCCATCACAAACCTGGTTTTGAGTTCTCTCAAAACATGCCCCTGGCTGAATACTGAATGTATTAAATGTATATTAAAATGGATGTTACTTGAATGCACCCATGGTGCCATGTGATCTGGATGTCTCTGAATAAATGGCCTATTCTCATCATTATTTTTAGTCAACTGATCTTTCTATCTTCAATAAATCTAATCAGTTTTTCTTACAAGTGATAGAAGTACTGAATACACTGACCAGTCCTATGTGCCAGAAGTAATACCAACTATTTTTTTCAATGTGTTTGGTTACGAGGTCTGCCAAATGGTTACTTTTCAATTCAGAAAACACCTAGTCTTTTAATTTTGTATGTTGTAGTTATTTAAATAGAGCTAATATCCAACCACAGTTTTAATATCTGACAACAAGATAAGTAGGTAACTTGATCACCTTATATTTTTATGGTTATTTTCATCTGTCCATTTATGTTTAATCATTACCAAGTAAGTAGAGTACTTCTGAGCATATTCTAGAAATAATTGATACCATTTATGGCCAGTTTTTTCATAAGTATGTGAAATACCAACCTAAAAGAAGTATTACTTACAAGACCCATATGTAAAATGTAAAACAGCATCTGTTAAAGGCTTTAATTTTAGTTGCAAGACCACAAATCTGTTGTGGAGCGTTTTAGGGTCAATGAAGATTAACAATATATATAAATATGTCTTTTTATTATTTGTGAAGAAAATGTTCATAATCACTTCAATACATATTAATGTAATAGTCGGCCTACTTTATAAACAAAAACAAAAACAAACCTCCCAAGAATGTTATTTTGATACTTACTTCACTTACTTTTAGGAAAATGGAAGGATAAGAGGTTGTTGGCTTATTTTACTAATCTTGTTCTTAACCTGTTGAAAATTTTAGCCCTGTCTGGTACTATTTAATATTTTAGCTAGTGATTCATGGTCCCCACAGATGTTATGGTGGTTTGAGCTTTTTGGCATGAAATCCAAATTGACTGCAAGGGAAGGAGCTGCTGAGAACTACTGTAGACAGACATGCTAGAGCCTATGCATATGACTGTCTTTTTCCAGACTCTGGGAATCTTATCCACTCTGGAATCATAAAAAAGGAATGTTAAGCTTTCTTCTGGAGAAACAGATTAGAATTACTCCTTTCAAATGTAGTAGAAACACGTAACTTCATGGTTAAAACTTTTGCACAGTGTGTGGATGGCCTGGATTCCTCAGCCTCATGGTACTCAGACCAAGACATTGTGCTCTTTAGTGTGTACCTGAACCACCTGACTACGATAATCGCCTTGGGCTGAAACTGTTCCTCTACATGGCAAACCCTCCAATTTCCACAGGGTTTAAAGAGTTAGAAAGAAGATGAGAGAACAAGTTCTATAA
Organism: Oxyruncus cristatus; assembly: GCA_013399855.1. Lineage (NCBI taxonomy): Eukaryota > Metazoa > Chordata > Aves > Passeriformes > Cotingidae > Oxyruncus > Oxyruncus cristatus. Next base: position 1,925,660 of record VXAY01004421.1, on the reverse strand, counting down.
CCTGGCACTTACGTAGGATATTTTCACAGAGTCATGGAATGGCTTGGATTGGAAGGCACCTTAAAGATTATCTAGTTCCACACCACCCACTATGTACAGAGAAGCCACCCAACAGGTCTTAAGTATTAGTGCCAGTGCTAGTTCTAGTACTGGCAGGCTACTAGACGGTCTCCCGTGGCCTTCTTTTCTTCAGGCTTAACAACCCCAAGTCTCTCAGCCTGTCCTAATAGGAGAAGTGCTCCATCCCTCTGATCCATCCCTTTATAGCTCTCCATTTTTTTTCAAATACTGTTTGCCAGTCCTTGCTTCCAAGTTGGTTTGCATTATCCAATTGCATCTTATCCAATGACCTTATAAAAGATGAGCATTGCTATAATGGCATTTTATAGTACTATAGTAGTTTTCAGAGAATTACAGACTGAGAGACATAAAAATAGGTTTCATGTAAGGGAATTATGAACAGACTTGTGAACGAAATATGATCAACTCATCAAAAATGAAGATCCTGAATAAATGGAAAAAAACAAAACTGACAGTTTAAGGGCTTATCCCTAAAATACGTGAACAGTTCTTACAGTGTAAGTGTTCAAAATAAACTGGGGAAGGGCCACTTTGACTTTGTGCCTTTTTAAAATACACCAAAACCCAGTTTGCATAAAAAGTCTATCTGAGACAGAAGACTACGGGTTTTTTTTAAGTTGGTATTTGGTTAATTTTTAAAATTTGCAAAAGCCCAGCTAATGTACAATAAGTGTTCTTTTTCTATATCAAAATAGTTTAATAACTATGAAATTCTGAATTTTCTGTTGGCAATTATGCATTAATACAGATTTGGTTTAGAATGAGTTTGGATTGATATAAAACTTGCCTTAGAAATTTGATCATGTTCACATTAGCTTTTGAGGGAAGTGCAGCAGTGCTTTGAAGGCTGGTAAAAAACATTTTTGGCACTTTTTTTCTGCTATTGGCATGCTAAGTGCTTTAACAAATTGGTGATATTTTTACTATGTTTTCATTTTAGCATGGAAAATTAAGAAATTCAGGTCGTAAATTGCCTTTCAATTGTTCATTTACATGGGAATTGCAGTGTGCAATTACTTTTCACCATTTTGGATCCATTTGCCTGTTATAAAAACATATTTATTTTCCAGCAGATTTTTTTGGCAAGTGTGTGTTTGGGGTTTGTTTTGTTTTGTTCTTTTTTTGTAAAGGCTGAAGACTGTCACTTCTTTTGGATCTTAGTTATGACCTACAGGGCATGTGGTTCCTTTGACATGAAGTTTATTTTTCTAAACCCACAGCTTGATATTCTAGCACTTAATTTCAGAATGCAGCTTAAATCACAGAAACCATAATATGTCAAATGATCCTACACTTGCAGGGGAAAACAGTAAGTAATGAAAAAGCTATGATTGCTTTTCTGTCCCTCCAAATGACAGTTATCACCTCAGTGACCTGCTCCGGGCGGACCCATCTAAACATGACACACTAAGGGATAACGTCATCTAACAGGATAGTTATAAAAATCAATACAAAACCCATTTCAAAGACACTGTGTGTAAGAATCCTGGTGTAACGTTTATTTATTGAATAGGCCTGAGGAAAAAAACAACAACTTTCTGATAGATATGCTTTACCTCCCAAGCAAAGGAATTCTGTAGGTAAGCAATAATTGTATTTTCCAATCTATTATTCAGTCTTGCCAAAGCCCAGCCTAGAATCTAATATGTGGATAACTGCTATAACTCAATTATGAAACCTAAGCAGAACTCTAGTGCATCTGTAATGCAAAAGGAACATAACAAGACAATTGACTGTACTTCTTTTAGTTGTGGAGTAGCTGTCTGTGTTTGTGCAGGGATGAACAAAAACAGGGAGAGAGACTGTGATATTGTATTTTTCACTGAAGGATTAGGAGTGTTCTGTCCTTATCTTCACTCATGAATATCGAAGGTATGGTTACATAATTGAAACAACTGCAGTCTCACAACTGACTGAGAATAGGTTTCTATTGTTTGTTTTTTCAAATGACAATAATGTTGAAGCCTTGAGCAATTTTATCCGGTTATATCCTATATACAAGGCATGCAATTTGATTGGCTAAAAAGTCAGTTAAAAAAAGCTAGTATTTATTTTCCTTATCTTTATCAAACTATTTTCACATTTTTATGAACTTTATTCCTCTCAGGGAGTAAATAATAGATATAATATGTATCTTCAGTTTTGATTTCTTACAAAAAGATGCATTATAGCTTGATAGTTTTCAAAAATATCATAAAGATCATATTGCTGGATATCAATGTGAAACCGTTTATGTTTGAGAAAGTATATGGTTTTAGCAAATATTTGGGGTTTCTTTTGTGTTGGCTTTTGTCATTAACATTTTGTTTTGTAGTATAATGTGGGATCTTGCTTACCTTCACACTTAACATAATTCTGGCAATTCCACACTCATATTGAGAGGTGACTGATCACTCAAATTGTCTCACTGAAACCATTTTGCAGACTTTGAAACAGAAATGTGAGGGGAGGATTAAGGAAACAATGTGACAATTTCTAGGGCCACTCAGAAAAGTGCAATGAAAGTCTAGGCTTTCTGGGATACAGAAGTTGCCCTTCCAAAGTAGGAATACATCCAGTCATCCCTCTGCAGACCTAAAATATCAATACAATTCAGAAATTAATGTCTCTGATAGTTGAGTTTAAATGGGAATGTTCAGAGATGTTAGCTACATTTTTTTCTGCAGAGCTGATCTGCTAAAGAGCTGATCTGACATTCTTTATAGCCCTCCCAAAACCCAAGCAGTTTTGTAACAAACAACTCTCTTTGCTGGATCATCTCTGCTTTTCATTCCTTGTGGTAGATCAGTTGCCATATTGCATACAGAATGAAACTTGGCATCTAAAATAAAATTTACTGAAGCAGACTTTCCTGTGAAACATGGCCAGTGTTCTCTTCCTGAGTAAACCGTTCCTTAATTCCATACTGTGTTTCCTCCAAAGACATGAAGTGCTTAGATAATCTGTGTGCCTTGGGCCCTTGTATTCAATTCAGCCTGAGAAGGTCTGAAAAAAAAAAATAACTCTTAGAAGACAGCATCCCTTCCAAAGTATATCCAAGTGTGGAAAAAAACGTCTGTGACAGTGTGTGCATATGCCATACAAATGCTGTGCAGAAAGATACTATTTTGATTCTTTCTAGTGTACTTTATTAATTGGCACAACAGACTCTTTTGAAGTTTTTTTTGTGTTTTTTCTTTTTTAATAGTAGTGTTTTAACGTTCATCTGGTATATATTCCAGTTATGTCATGGAAAACAAGAGCCCTAATGCAATTAGCAGGGTGAATCTAATACTGGGACATGTGAACATGCATCTCATTAACAGGTGCTAATGAGGGGCAGGAAAAGACTTTCTTTGAGAACATGATTAATATCTGACTTTTCTTTAAAAAATTAAAACTGGGAGAAGGGAGAAACTCCATTGCCAATGATCATTGACTGGGAAACAGCAGCTAACAATGTCCTTCAGCTTAATGGCTGCTCTGTGGAGCTCTGTTGCTTATGTTACTCAGTTACAGATGTTGATATACATTTTTTCTGCTTTAGAAATAGTGATTGCTTGCTTTCATCTTCCAGTCCCTTGTTCAAAGCAGTATATAACTGCCAGGAAAATCTTGAGCATAAGTCATGGGCAGGGTGGGGGTAGGTGGGAAGTGATCTTTCTAGCTTGCCATGTTTGCTGTCCTAAAGGTAGATACCTGAGAAGGTATGGATGGGATGGGACATTTATGGGACTATTGTTTTCCTGAATCATAGTTAGATATCTCTATTGGAACAGGGAGGGCCCATCTGGTGTTAAAGATGCCTTTAATTAGTGCATAAAGTTTCTCTTCAAGCAATTAAGACTAGAATTTTGGTTTCACGAGGTCTTGATATTAATAAAACTCTTATGAATAAAGGACTATGGCAGTATGCTTCCTGAAATGTCTTAAACCACAAATATCCACCTGGAAATGATGTTTGGAAAAGCTGTTTACATGCTGTACCAAATTATGAGGTCAAGAGAAGATTGGTCATTATTGGGAAAGTGTAGTTAATGAAAAACCAGTCACAGTCCCTTATAGCTGGTGTGTCAAAACCCCCTGAAGGGGCAGGGTCAAGAAAAAACTTTAGGAGCTGTTTTTCTGATGTATCAGTGTGACCTTTGAGAAAAGTAAATTGCTTTATAGGAATAAGCAGGGGCAGTATCAGATGCTGCTTAAGCCAAGAAGTATTGCCCTAGAGAAACTCCTTTGTAGTCCTTCTGCACTGCTGTAAAAGAGAGGCTTCTTGTACGGAAACTGTCTTGAGTAACCTCTCTCCTGCCCCTCTCTCACCGTGGCTGTAAACAAAAGTCCTAATTGAAATTCGAAGGTATGCACTGATGACTGGAGGCACAGGCTGCTTAACAGATCTGCGTTCATCCCTTGAAATAACTCAGTAAAGTAAATAATCGTGACTTCGAGGTGGATATTGTCTAATGAAATGACACCAGCTTTGAGGAAGAACGGTTTTGGTTTCACCTGCAAATTGCTTTATGAAGTCTAAGTGTTCTTGGAGCACCTTAATAATGTCAGAGGGGTGGCAGGATAGAGTAAGATTTTGAAAACTGGAGTCCTTTTTATTTGCCAAGATGGTGTTATTTGTTTCCACTAAGCTTTGGAGGGGAACACTTGGAAGAAAAATTCTGAATTCTAAATAGTGTTGACCTTTTCAGAGAACAAATTTCACCAAAACTTCACCAAAGAGACTGTCCATTTCTCCAGGTATGCAGTCAGATGCTACAACTGTCAGGTTACTGTGAAGCATAAGGGTTTAAGGGGAACAATTGCAGTTACACAACTGAAACACTGACATGGGCATGCAACCAACTTGGAAAACTGCATGTCCAAGAGATCAAATTGCAGCAATATTAAAACTTCCTTTCTGTTCTTATTAGAGTTGAGCTGAACCTTGCATCCTTGGGTGTTATTCTTTAACTCATCTCATTATTGAATTGTCTTATTTTGGCATAATATTGTTGCCTTTGATCAGAGTGTGAAGGGGATGCCATACTTGCTGGAGCTCTCACATCTTTTTTACAATAAGACTTTTGATTTCTATATATGAGTATTAGAGTGTTTGTATCATAAGACACATTGCAGAAAACACAGAAAATATTAGAAATTTGAGAAGCATTCTTAGTTTTCATCTTTTTGTAAAGATAGTCTGTACTAAATTCTTTCTCCTAAGCCAAGCATTCTGTTCTCTGTCCCCACTCCTCCTGCACATTTTCTTTCTTTCCTCTCAGTTACTTCTGAATCTTCTCATGCCCATGCACACATACATTCTGACCCTCAAGAAAGTATGATGTGGCTTTTAAGGATCTAGTTAATTTCTTTCCATAAAACACTGTTAAGTATTTAACCATATCATACCTCAGTCATACCCTGAAAAAGTGTTGCAGAAATATTAACCATCACACTTATAGTCAAAACTCTTTTGAAAATAACAACCACATTGTTTTACAGGACTGGTCAGCTCTGCGTGACTACAGTGAAGCCAGTGTCATTTCCTGGGAAGATGTCTGCAAAACATGTCCTATTAAACAAAAGGGAGAAGAAACTGCAGCACATATGGAAATCCCAGAATGTCCTTAACCAGAAGTAGATAATCAACCAGTAAAATTAAAACTATTTGCATTAAGATCCGTGAAGATAGTTTCCATCTCAGCATTTCTGGTGAGGGAACATCCTGAGATTTTTCCAGTACGATAATGAGTATCTGGCTCATATTCATAAACCAGAGTGTATCTTTATTAGTTGAAAAGGAGATGATATTCTACAAATAAGGTGAATAGCCTCATTAGATTAATCACAAAGTATTTTCCCTCTGTAGTTTTAGCTGATCTTTGTGTACCTTTGCGGTTTTGAAAGGCAAAATTGGATCCAGATCAGCCATGATCACATAGGGCGGGAGCAATGTGAGAGCGATATGCATTTGAATGACAGGTCAGTGTCATGTGAACTGAAGCATGCAAACTGCATTAGGCCATGGTAATCGTGGGTAAGAGATTCAACTCCCTTTGTTTTCTCTTCTCACCCAATAAATTCATGCTTGAAAAATGTCAGCCAGATTGTTCAGCTCTATAGGTATTTTAATGCACTTGTGAATTTTTGATCTAATCAAAGATATATGCAAAATGTTACAGTCTTCTGTGCATTACCAGCGTAGCTGAGCTTGGGTAACATAATATCTTCATATTGCAGTATTTTAGATTAGCCTTTTCAGAAATTAGAATCAACCAAGTCAGATCAGGTCATAATGTTAAGTACACAGTATCTTGAGGGAAACTCAATCAAACCCAACCAAACTTTTCATAAGGCATCACAAATCATCCTGTATTAGCATCACATGGATTATTTATGAAAATGCTGTTGCTTGCCTGACAACCTAGGTGACATTACCTCTGGAGGATGAGCATCACCATAGCAAAACAGACATGTCACCATTAGACATTAGTCTACTGTAACTAATTTATAAGGCTGTCCTGTAATTTGTTTTGATCAGGCAGCCTGAATATATTTGATGGGGATGAAAGGGAGGAGGGAGTGCAGGAAGGGAGGAGAGAGAAAGAAAATACAATATTATTATTAACTAGAGAATTCAAAAGTGTAAAAAAATATAACAGGGAAATGTGAAGTTTTGTTTTTTTTTTAATTTCCACAACTTCTGTCTTCACACATAGGCATAGCTCAGAACCTCTAATACACGGTTTCTCTCTTGGTTGTGGAATTTTTCCCAAAGTTTTTCTAACTATGCTTTCTATGCTTTTAATTTGTTCAAGATACTATATATGATAATCATCCCTCTGCTTGCAGTTCCTTTTTTTTTAAAAAAAAAAGAAAGTATAGATATACTCTAAAAGTGACTGTGAAAATGTCACCAGAGTTAATCATGTTACAGTAAAAGTCAGATCAAGTTTGTCTATCAGAAAGTAAAAGGCTTACAAGCCGAGACAAACATGTGAAAGTCAAGCTTTGAGCTGTGTCCCTTCTGACTTAGCAAATTCTTCACTAGAATATTGCAACTTAAGTCATCTTTTCTAATGCTAAAATGTTAATGAATAAAATTAAATGGGACAGTCAGAATCGATAGGCCATGCATGAATATGAAATAGTGAGCATTTCTCCAGCTATAATTGATAACTGCTAAAAAGAGATGAGAAGGTGCTGTAACTACGTAATAACATCTGTGACTGTAAATGACCCTGAGAGGATCTAAGTTAGTATAGACCCTGCTTGTGCCTGTGTTGGGATACAAAGCAGTCTTTTGGGATGAAGTTTGCATGGTTGTGGCTCCATCTTATAACTCAGTTGTGAAGGAACATATTTTCCCTAGTGAAACAAAGATCACTGTTCTAAAAGGAAAGGCGTGTGTACCAAGTCAGGGCAATGAAGGAGGATATCAATGGGTTAGGAAAATTATGACATTATTAATCTTTAAAAGTTGTCAGAAAAGGGCACTAAAGAGTTCTAAAGTGTTCCAAAGAGATTTGTTCTGTAGTCTGAGAAGGTGCTGCAGTTGACATAGAGACTGACAATTTTGGAGCCAGCAGTACTCTGTTTAGCTGTAGTAATAGAAACCAAAAAGAGTCCAATCTTCCTTTTTTTAAGCAACATCAACAACTTTTCTTCTTGTCTTCAGTTTTCTCTCATAATATCACAGCTACAGAGTAACAAATACTATAGTATTATATCACTATTAATTCAAGTGTTGGAAGTAGACAGTTAACAGAAAAACATAAAAGAGCTTTGTTTTGTATTTGGAGCCAAGTGTGGTTAGGAATAATAGATGGAAGAAAGGGATTGCTCATTTGGAAGATTTCTTCCTCTTCTTGTGACCAGATGTATCAACTTTGTTAACACTTTTATTTTAAAGATTCCCATCAAAATTTTCCTCTCCTCTCCCCTAACCTTTACCAGACATTGTGCAAACCTAAAGGAAAAACTGCTTTTGTCAGAATGTCTAACAGAAAAATGACATAGAACATAATAGGGTTGAAAGATGGAGACATAAAAAAAGTATGAAGAACAAGGCCTGCTTATATTAATTAGATTTAGTTTTTCCCTTAGATTGTGGCTGTTCTGATGAACTCAGGAGGAAAGCGAGACAAATACAAGGGCATAATTTGTCTGGTGGTAATGTGAGCTTTTGTTCTATAACCACGTGATAATGATTTCTTTTCCTATTTTTACCTGCTAGGGACTCACTTTCATGCCGTGGTCTCTGGCTCCTACAAACATGTCTGGCTGTGTCTCAGCTCTTTAAAATCTTGATAGGCATATTTGAAAGCAAAAGAAAGGGGCTAAAGAGGAAAAAGGCTATGTTAGCCCTTTGAGCAGTTTTATAAAGTATTTGTTCTATTTAAATAGTACTACAAATTTCCACCAACTCCTAGGAAAGGATATGTTTCCATCAAAATAACTTAGCATTATTTTATTTGTTTGAGCAAACTAGTTTTTCTGGCAAATTGTTTCTTGATTTTGATAATTTCAGGTTTTTTCAGTCCCAAGTGAAATATTCTTCAGTCCTCCCAGTGAATGGTTGGCATTACTGAGAATGATGCAGTGTTTTCTCCTAATTTTTCCTCCGATTACCTAGGTATTCAAACTACACAGCAGCATAGTGTATCTTCTCCCTGCCCCTTCAACTCCTTAAATTCTGGTCTACTTGCAGATAATTTCTTATTGTATGTCAGTCAATTTCTTAAAAAAAAACAAACAAAAAACAAATGAAAAAGCAAACTAGAAATATCTCCTCTACAGTTACCATCTAGAGATCCTCTATAATATCAACTAAATTCTATAGTTATAAGAAATTAATTATTATTACCATTGAGTCCTGTATGGGCAGCCCTTTTGGAATATCTACTATGAAAATAATAAAATTCAAGATATCTTTTCTTAGCTCAGCTAATTACCAAATTCAGCAGGTTTTTCTGTATATTGCACACAAAGTAGCATTGCTCCCAGCTAGTTATTGCCCACAGTGATTCTAAACCCCAAGTTTAACATGTACTTTTCAAACAATCCAGTGTTCAGATATCTCTAAGTATATCAAGTTAGGACTTATCTCTGGTGAATATATTTACTCTTTAAAGAATATTATTGCATGGCATCACCATTCTAAAGTGGCCTTTACATTGCACAGAATGCAGATAGTAGAAGTAACAATATACCTCATATACATACATTTCTGTTTTAGTAGTTTTCTTGATTTTCCTCATATAATAGACTTTCATTGTTACAGCTTGTAAAACTTTATTATAGACCAAAAAAAAAAAATCCTTCAGTAAAACATATACCTTTTTGGGGACACATCTTTGATGCAAGCTTTCGCATTTAGAATTCTAATTCTGTGCACTGTTTTCTGCTGTTTTTACACAGTAACATATATAAATACACATGCATACAATATTCTTTTTAATCTTGTACCCAAAGCTTCAGAAAAGTAAAAGTATACCTACACTGTACATAACAAAATTAAATTAGCGTTCACAAAACTCCATGATGTTGCCGTGAGATTGATTTCAGTCAAGAGTTGAAACAATTTGCTGGGCATTGCTGCAGCTTGAAGTCCACATAAAATATTAGAAACCTAGTAATGCTTTTACAGGTCTTATTATTTTCCTTTCCCTAATAGCAAGATGCTCTACTGCTTTTTGTGTCAATTTTTAGAGCAAATTTAAATAACAATGTAAGTTGCTTATGCTACATAAGTTGTGTTCATTGTATTTAAGTCTGAAGTAAAATTTCTGGTTTATTCAAACACTGGATTGTAGGAACTTTACGTAGAAGTGCTGAGGGTCACAGCAAGATTGAAGAATGCAAACAGTATGTTCAGAAATGCTCTTTAGTTAATTTTGATAAAGCCACTTATGGCATGCTGTAATCAGCATTTTGAGTAAGAAATTATCAGACTCCTGTTAATGAAAGGTCCCTTGAACTTGAGGTGTTCAAAATGTGAGAAGTACTAGAAATGTTTAGCACCAGTAGGACATGAAAGTTTTGCTTAGTTTATGGCACAATTTAATAGAAGACACTGTCAGAATGATTCCTTCTACAAATAGGAGCTAGTGTGTTTGTCTTTAATTTGAGGCCCTTTCCTAAAACTCCCAAAATAACATTTCTTGCAAAAAGATGTGTTATCAAAGTTATTTCACTAATGAACCAATTTTACAAGTATCAGCCCAGGGAGAACTTAAGAATAATAAAAATGCTTGTGGAGGGTTTTTTTTTTGTTGTTTTACTTATAATAAACCTGTAAGTTTGGAAGATGAGTAACAACATTAATACAGATGCTGGGTTATTTGAAAGCTAAGCTTTTTGTGCTGTTCATTATCAGACCTGACTAAATCTTTCAGAACATAAAGTTCTTGTTTATTTTTCTCTATTTCAATTAGCTGCACAGTGAGCTGCAGAATATCTCCTCTTACGGAAGATACAGGTTTGTGACAAGAAAACTGCAAATCATGTTTGTTTTAGACATGTGTGTCACAAAGTATCTGGGATTTGACATTCACCTTAATGCAAGAATTCAAAAAACTGCTTGTCATTTACCCCATTAGAGGGACGTCAGCAGTTTCTCTATCCAAGCATTGATTTGTGAGCAGACATCTCCAGACTCTATGCTTGTGGATGTAACTATGATTAACTGGTTAGAATATTCTAATTTCATTAGAATAATCTGGTGGAAAACGCTCTTTGCACCCTTACAGGTAAACTGGTGCATCTCACTTATGACTGAATGCTTAGAAAGCTGTCACTGGTTTCATGGCTTTACTTTCATGGCTTTCAAGCCCACTTCATGAAGTGGGGCAGCATAAGGCCTGCTGGGAATTTTGTCCTTGATTCTGCTATGATTCTCTCAAGTGAGAAAAAAAATAAAATGTTTACTTTGTATTGTTAATTTAGACATTTTTTGTAGTTCTTCAGCATCTTTAATGTTTTGGAATTCTTCTGATGCCCTAAATGACAAAGGCTGGGAAATCATTAATCCTACTTCAGAGGTGTCTTTCTCAAAATAATGCTTGGAAAATGGGGAGCTAAAGCAAAACAATGAAGACAAGGTTGTCAAATGACTAAGGAATAAAATAAACAAAATGAAACTGAAGACAGGACTGTTGTACATCGATGAAACTTTACTATTGTTGCACACTCACTGTTGCATGTAGGACCTCGGAGGAAATAATCTGGGCTGCACTGTTCCTCTACGTGTTCTCCTATATGTCTCAGTTACTATTAAAAAGGTACCCAGGCCAAAGAAGCATCAAGTGCATAAATGTACTTTACAAATAAAACCTGTATCTGTATCTGTAAAATTGCTGCTATGATTCAATCGCAAATTCAGTCACAAAATGGAGCAGTTTCTTAGTGTCTGGCTGGGCAAATCTATTTCTGGAAAAAAACACACCTTCACATTTTCAGCATCTCTCCCTTCAATCCCTCTTTTGTTCACAGGTCTGAAAATGTATAGGAACTTGCAGTACAGAAGCTATGACTTTCCAGGGAGGCAAAATATATTTCTAAAATTTCTTAGAAATTTTATTTCTTAGCTGAAGAAAGTGGAGCATATGCAGTAAAAATGGGTAGAAACATTTCTTGAACCCCAAAGAGTGCTGTTAGATAATATCTAATAAAACAATGTCAGGAAGTCCTTTTTTTTTTTTTTTGAAGTGTTGGAGAAAAATGGTAACAAAATATTATTATTTATTAATCAAATAACCAGTTATTTATTCATCAAAGGAAATAAATACAGGACTCCTGTTATCTATATCATGTCTTAATTCTCTGTTTCATATTCTGGTATTTTTAATTAAGAAAGTGAATATTACTGGTTTGTTTAGGAAATGAAAAGTGCAAAAATGTAACAAAATTATAATATTCACTGCAGAAATTATGCAGAATGAAAATCTGAATTAGGTGCGAACCATCATGTATCTCATATTGGTGACAATATGCAAAATCTTATATAAGTGACTTTCAAGACAAACTTTCCTTTTTTTCAACAGCAATGCATTTATAAACCATTCTATATGAAATAGATTTTGTGGTGTCAAAAAACCATTTCAGCTCAGGCTGCAATTTTTCTTCTAGTTGTGACATTAATTTTGTAGGTTGTTTGTATTTGCTTTATCTGGTTGTTTCTTTTCATGAAATTTGGAGGAATTTAACCTTTGACACCTTAACATCTGAGCTGTATTAGACTGAAATTGGCCAATTGGTTCAAAAGTTATTGTAAAGGGAGGGACAATTGTTTGCCAGATGTACAAACAGACATGGCTCATTTTCTAAGAAGTGCATGGAAAAACACTCACTGGTTATTAAGTTGTTGGTTTGTGTCATACCTGTTCTTTCTGGCTCCTTTTTTTTTTTTTTCTTCCCAGATAGGAGATGTACACATTCAGTTTGTCTGACATAAACCAAAAAGTGTTGATTATTATTATAAAGTGTGAGCTTTTCCTGTTTGCTATGCTACTGTAAATGTAGCTACAAAACAACTTCAAAGCACAGAAAATGTTCAGGATAATACATCACCAGGTTGATTATTTTTTCAACCTAAATGATTTTATGATTCTATGATTGCAAATGCTGTCACTGCTAAATCAAGAGATATGTATAAAAAAAACCAGATTCGAATTTCAAAATGAAAACAGAGGATGAGAAAACACATAGGCAGCAACTTGTAAATTGAGCAACTGAGGGATGGAAAGCTGCAGCCCAAAGACATTGACCAGTTCTCAGTTCCCAGATAATTAAAATGCAATAGACAAGAAGTGTTTTCTTAATCTGCCGAAGTCTCCTATGCAGGCAGCTAGTCCAATAGACTGACAGAAACAAAATGTTATCTGTCTGCTATATCCCTGTTCTTTTTAGATATTGATCCAACATCATGGAATGAAACCTATAGAGTGAAGGCTCCTACTTCTATCAAAAGTGCAGGCCCTACCAGAGAAGCTAAGGTGGCAGAAAGTACATTGGTGTGTTTTGAAGTCCTCTCCAAGAGCAAATCAATGGAACTAAACAAATCTAAGGAAAGACCAATGACTTTTTGAAAAACAGTTAATGGTGAGGCAGACAGAGCATACAGAGATTAATCTTAATAATCACCTTATTTATAATCAAGTGATAGACTTTCTAACTGTGCATAAGATGAGAGCACAGGGTTATTTCTATTATGCGATCTAATTCTTATTACTATCTGATTCCTATTATTTAACCTATTAGTGATATGTGTTAGAATCTTTACATTGCCTCATAGCAGTTTCATTTCACTGACATATTTTAGACCATTTGGAAATCTGGAGAGATTATATTTTCCGGATTTGCTTATGCTCATCACAGAATTACAGAATTGTTAGGTTTGGAAGGGACCTCTGAAGATCACCTAGTCCAACCCCTCTGACAAGGCAAGGTCACCTAGAGCAGGTTACACAGGAATGTGCCCAGGTGGGTTTGGAACGTCTCCAGAGAGGGAGAGCCCACAACCTCCCTGGGCAGCCTGTCTGAGTGCTCTGCCACCCTCAATGTAAAGAAGTTCTTCCTCATTTGAGGCGGAACTTCTGCTTTAGTTTATGGACATTGCTCCTTGTCCTGTCACTGGGCAGCACTGAGAAGATTCTGCACCATCCTCTTGACACTTGCCTTTGAGATATTTATGTGCATTAATGAGACCCCCTCTCAGCCTGTACTTCTCTAGACTAAATAGGCCCAGCTGCTGTGGTTTCTTCTCATAAAAGAGATGCTTCAGACCCCTAATCATATTTTTGGCCCTCCACTGGACCCTCTCCAGTAGCTCCTTGTCTTTCTTGTACTGAGGAGCCCAGAACTGGACCCAGTACTCCAGGTGTGGCCTCACCAGTACTGAGTAGTGATATGTGATCGTCCTTGTTCTTGTGAATGACTCCAATAGCTTTGTGAAGCAAGACTTCACACCTGAGTTTGTTGAACTCTGCTACATGTATCAGATCACCCGGATGAGAAAATTTTAATTTGTTTCTTTTATTCCACATTCTTCCAGAGGTTCAGCATCAACAAGATCCTCCTATAAGTCCTGCATAGAAAAGGGGGTATTTTGGAGAATCCTTCCTATGCTTCACTACAGTGAAGACAGATGGAAAATGTTTTCTGAGTTTTCCTACAATAACTTTATCTTCTCTGACCATTCCTTCTGTCTTTGGTTACTTTCTGGCTCTACAGGTGCTTTGGCAAGTTTCCTGCTCCTGATGTGTTTAAAATAGGGTTTATTTATTTTATGTCTCATGGAACACAGAATCACACAGAATCACAGACTCACACGGGTTGGAAAGGACATAGGAGGTCATCAAGTCCAACCCTTGATCCAACACCACCGCGGTTACTAGACTAAGGCACTAAGTGCCACATCCAGTCTCATCTTAAAAACCTCCAGGGATGGAGAATCCACCACCTTCCTGGGCAGCCCATTCCAATGTCTGATGTTGTCCTTCAGGCTCTTTCTTCTCTGCCTTTGTGTTTTTAATTTTTTTCTATTGGGTTTCATATAGTGTCCTAAGTAGAAGTCTGCCATACTACTAAAAGAATTCATACAAATTTCAGTTCTACAAAGACAAATGCTCCAAATGCATACCTTTGCTGCTACTGTGGAAAAGAAGTGGATGAAAACTGCTGCAAGAAAAATATAAACTTTCCTCCACTAACACTTCAGAATTACAGGTAAGAAACTGGTATTTTTGTGGCTGAGGAGCAATGACTGATTAATCAGCTTTCTTTTATCAGCTGAATGGATTTGATCACTGGGCTATAAGAACTCTTGCTGTGTGAACCAGAACCATTACATTTTGGACACTTGACACCCCTGTAGCTGTGACACATAGTGTGGAAGGTAAGAAGATATTAAAAATCCAAATGACAGATCCAACACGGTCTCACATTTAATCATGGCTTAAGTCAACCTTTTGACTTTAAATGTCTCACTCATGATTTTGGAATTTTAATGTTGGCAACTCTGGTATTTTCAGGTTTCAAATGATGAAGTCTTAAAATTATTTCCAGTTTTCCTAATTTTCTATAATGACTTTCAGAGCTGTGCTGACATATGTACTTAATTGGCAGTGCAATGAGGGAAAAACTGTATCTGATCCTAGAAACTATTGAAATATTGTTTGGTTGTTTTTTGCTTGCTGTTGAGTTGTTTTCTTTTTTAATGTTTCTTCTTTAATTATTTTCTATTTCTGTATATGCTGAATGTTTTTTAATTCTTGTCATAATGCAGTGCCAAATTCATAACTTTGTGTAGATTTAAAAATTATTTTTTTTCACTGTTGGTTGTACTTAGCTATGGCTAGTTTTTATTATTTTAAATACAAGTAATAAACTACAGCGTGAAGAATTAACTTTTTTTTTTTTTTTTTCACAAAACCCTATGAAAAGACTTTGGGAAAACACAAGGGGGAGCACAAGGCAGGTCAAAAAATGTCTTTCATTGGCATATATTATTGTGAGACAATGAAATCTGAATATTGCCTATCCTGATCCCCACTGGGATCCCTGAGTCCACAGAATGATCCTAATTGAATTTTCCCTGCCTAAATGGAGTATGCCCTGTTGTGAACCTGCTTTGAGCATGATGACAGGATGGAACGTCTCAGAGCATCACTTCTATGAGACCCAGGGCCTTCCTTCTATTACCTCTATTATCTAAACAAATAACCTTGGACAAATCAATTTATATTAATCCAACCTAGTGGTTTAAAACTCCCTCCTTTCCTTTAAAATGTCTCAATCAAGTTTCAAGTGAAATTTCTTGAACATTTATCTCCTAAATACTGCTGTCTAGTACAACAGAAATCTGTAATATATTTTTAAAAAATATAAATATGTTTAAAAGGGTAAAGTAATGTATAGGTCATAGCAAGTTCTTTCTGCTTTGTAACACCAAGCACAGAATCCCCTAGAAACACTTGTATTTTTATTTATGCTAAAATAAATTGGTGAGATTAATCTTGGATTTTTACTGCTTTCGTCTTTCATTCATCACGTGAAATACTTAGTGTTTTAACATTTTGTTGTATAAAATTAAAAATCTGCACTCACATTGAGCTTCAGTCATGTTCACTGTAATAATCACTTGGGATTATTTCTCTGTGATGCTTCCTATGTAAATGCACTTGAAATACATAGCAGTATGAACAATGATTATTTAAATTTATGGGGAAGTTTTTTGAAATTTAACAAATGTCATTCCTTCAATAGCTCATATGACACTGTCAAGTCTTCCTCTTTTTTTAATCTGTAAAGGATTTTATTTAGAAAATAATCTAATTTAGTTTTCTCTTATTTTGAAAATTACAGATCAGTGCATGATTATTTTCACACATCCTGAGTTAATCCACAATCCTGTGTTTGTGTAATAATTCTATTTTTTTGTTGAAGTTATAATAGCTTTACGCATAGGAATAGCCCTGTTGTCCAGTTAAACTCTTTTATATTGTCTATTTTTGCTGGGTTTTTTTTCTGATTTCATATTCCATGAGTAGACACTAAGCACTGAAAAGGGATGCTAGGCAAAGCATTTAAGAATTAACATATTTGATGAACAATGAAATCGCTATTTAAAATTTTTTAAATATATCCTATTCTTAATGTTTCTACCTCCTGAAGTATTTTTACTCAAGATTTGAGTTACTAATCATACATCTCACTCTTTGCCTTTGCCGATATTCTGATATTCTGAGGAATGATAAGCTACTTGAATGATATCCTTTTATATTCTCCTACTTTCTGTTTTCATCTTGTTATTCCATAAAGTTTCTACTATAACAGTGCAAACAGTTTCAGTTCTCCAATTCCAGTAGAGATTTGGGTTTAGATACACTTTTTCGAAAAGAAAAAAATTGTTTGTAATGCAAATTAACTTCACACCTAGGAAAGGTACCACTTAGAAAAAAATCAGCCCATTGACTTAGCACATTATATGCACGTTATAAGACAGTGTACAACATAGTATTTTGAAGACCTTATCCTTCTGATTTTTGTGGCTAGGGCTTCATGAGTAGCCAGAATTGTTAAGTGCCAAATGCCTCTCAGTCATCTGGGCCACACACACACACATTCACCATGGGCAGGAACAACTTTCAATGGATTAGGTTGCTCAAAGCCTCATCCAATGTGGCCCAGGGATAGGGTATCCAAATCTTTTCTGGAAAACGTGTTCTAGTGTCTTACTTTTTAGGTACTTAAAGGCTGCTGTAAGGTTTCCTCAGAGCCTTCTTTTCTCCAGCCTGAACAACCCCAGCTCACTCTGCCTTTTTTCATGGGAGAGGTGTTAGAGTCCTCTGACTGTTTTTGTTGTCGTGCTCTGGACCATCATGGTTGTCTTATACTTCTTGAGTTAGAACAACGAAATTGTGGCCTTATCATAATACCTCTGCTGACACAGCAGAATTTCAAAGATATTCTAACATGTGAAAAATTGAGTTTGTCATTGCAGTGTTTGTACTCTTACAGCAGTTTTTTATGACTCCTGCAAGAGGAGGTGTTCTTCAGTTAAAACCAAGGGAGTCATGGTTGAAAATTTCATATAGCTTCAAGTTTTTCTGTTCTCCCTAGTCAGTTTAGCTCTCATTATATTTTGTCAGAGCAACGTCAAGATGGTCTTCAGTGACCCTTCTTTTCTATCCTCAAGTACTGATTGTGGATTGCATGGGGCAATCAGTAACCCAGATACATTTGGGTTCTGGTACAAAGATAAACCTTGAAAATCCTACTGAAATCCTTTTAGAAATATCTCAGTAGTTAGAGACAATGCATGGAGTGAGAAATATCCCAACTGGTTGAATCTGATCACCTTGCCCTCACCAGGCTTTGTGCTGCCACAGCTCAATAGCTTCATATATAGTTTGCTCTGGTAGTTCTGCACAGCCTTTCAGACTACAGTGCAGGCATTAGCCAATATTATTATCATAAAACCCTCAGCTGATTCCTTTGTGCTGCACTCAGGTCTCTATAGGGAAATTTTTATCACTTTCCTCACATTTTAATTGTATTCATTCTACAGCTGGTAGCAAGATGTCCAAACCAATGACATGACTTGACAAGCCTTTCAAAAGATTGAAGTGACTGGGTTGACTGTATCTATTGGTGTAAGAGAGAAAAAAAAGGAGAATAAATGAGAAGAAAAAGTAAAAAGTTTCTTCCCGTGCACTTTTCTCCCAAGTAAAGCAAAAAGGTGAAGATTGTATGACCTCTCTAACCTGCTGCCTGTTTATGCAGTAAATCTATACCAGTAGGAGATTTATTAATTTAACTGTGGTCACGTGTATACAAACGATATGGTTAATCTCAGAACATATTTATTCATCTAATAGAGTGATTTATGGGAAATGTCTGATAACCAAATTTTGTAGTTTAGATAATTTTTTTCCTTAATATTAACAGTTTTCCTCTGTTTTAAAAAGATATCTCTGTAGACTCACATAACAAAAAAAAAACCCCAAAAACTCTTCAGCTGGATGACATAATTTGGCAATCAGCAAATTAGAACAGCATGTAGCTTCTGATGAAAAAAATACGAAATGTGTGTCTCATAACTCTGCTGCTGAGCTTTAGTTAAATACATAACCTTTATTTGAACTTATCTCATTAATCATGGGCAAAAATGTAGCTATTTCACATACGGGACTATGGAAAAAGATAGCATGGCCATTTACCACTGTGGAGTGCTCACTCCCCAAAGAGGAAAGATAATTTCTGTAGGGAGAGTTGACAAGGCACAGGTTAAATACCCACACTGGCTGCCCCCTGGAAAATTCATGAAAATGACTACTTTTTTGCCCCCTAAAAAATTATAAACCACCATATTAAAGGTTGTTAAAAGCTGTTAATATCTCAAATTTCGCAGGATTTTTTTTTTTCAGTGTGACAGCAAGTTCCTGTGATGGATCCCAAAACTGTCTTCTTTTCATTTGCATTCATTTCCTCATTTTTTTTGTACTTATACCTGCAGCCTTCAGTTTCACACAGACAACTAACTAGTTTCTCAAGCAGTAGATTTTTACCCAGCTTGGTATCCCACTAGGTTACTGTTTTCTGGTCCCAGCTTTTGCAGCATCCACCAGCCACTGTTTATCTGACTTGCACTGATCTTTTGTTCCTAAGTGGTAGAGGCTTGCTTGTTGTCAGATACTGTGACCTTAAAGAAAGCAATGCCCCATGAGTTTCAAAAATGATCCTATGCTACTGAAACACTCTTTATATAAACCCTCCCCTGAGGGACAAGCACAGTACAGTATTACACTGAAATGTTGCCATTTGCTTCCACCTAAAAGTACACAAGGTCCAGGATTCTCCTAACATATCAAATCCCTGGCTCAGTCCACTGTGACATATGCAGAGATTAAATTTCATCCTCCTGATGATGTGGGAATTTGGGAAATTAAGATTCAAAGCTTCTAATTATAAGAGGAGCGGTGTGCCTGTCAATTTCAAATGATGACATATGTGATAAGATTGTGATCTTACTGAGTTTTCTTAGGAACCCAAAGCAAATATATTTTAGATATATACAATTAACACTAATCATCCTCACATGGAACCCTTCATAGGCTGTCCTCCACCTGTGAGGACTGTGTATTTGGCCAGTGGATAAGACATGAGACTATGCAAGTATAAGATGGGGGACTATCACTTCCTATTTCTTCCTTTCTTTTCCATTTAATAAGAATGTTGCAAGAGTAAATTTCTCCAAAAGCTTGTAGTACCTTGAACACTATGCCCTGTAAGTACAAAATAGAATCATCATAGAATCATAGAACCACTGAGGTTGGAAAAGACCCTTAAGGCCATCGAGTCCAACTGTTAGCCTAACACTGCCAAGTCCACCCCTAAACCAGGTCCCTATGTGCTACATTTACATTTCTGGGATGGTGACTCAACCACTTCACTGGGCATCCCGTTCTAATGCTTGATAACCCTTTCAGTGATGAAATTTTACCTAATATCCAATCTAAACCTCCCCTGGAGCAATTTGAGGCCACTTCTCCTTGTCCTATCTCTAGTACTATAAAGTACCATCACGAGTACTGGAAAGATAAAGCTCTTAGCTATGTATCTCCCTTTTTTTGTTTCCTAAGTAAAACATATGTAAGCAAATGAGGCCCGTGCACCACTGTAGACTGGAATGATAGGAGCAACGACTTGACTATGAATTATCAGGTGAATGCTGTAGCCAAGATTTGGGGTCTTCTGCAGGAATTACTCCAGTGAGTGTCTGGAACTCAATGGTTCAATGCCTAAGTGTCTCTCATTCCGGTTAAGTGATCCAGTTTACAAGGCTGTGGAGTCAACAGCTTTCCTTTGGTCTCAGTGAATGTTGAAATACTGATGGATGTGGCAGAGACCCAGTGAGCAGAGAATACTAGCTACAGTACTCCCCTGGGGCGGGAACTCATGCTCATCCTCTAAAACAGAGCGAATGCACTTTAAAGTAAAGGACTCCACCATCTCTGGTGACTGTTCATAGCATGGGTCTTTAGCAGCCCTAGCACCATGCTTTATCTTGATTTGCAGAAGAAGGGTTTAGTATAATTCCCACTTAAAAAAAAAAGAAAAAAGAAAAAAGAAATAATTGTGGAAGTAGCTGCCTTTTTTTCCTGGTGTTCAAGACAACAATCTTACATGGTCATGCATGACCATAACACCCTTCCACTCTACTTCCAGGACCTAGAAGACAACTCCCAGTTTCTAGATAATACTTTTTTTTTTTTTAATTTCTCGCTAGCCAGAAGAAAATCAGGGATTAATGTGCAGTAGCAGAATATTTAAGCTAAAATATGAATGACTCAGAGGGGAGGTTTGAGGCAGCTGCTGCCTTCACAGACTGCCTGAGCAGATGCAGGTCCACAAAGCACCCAAAAGCCACCTACTGAGAACTACACATGTCCTGTTGCAGGGATCAGTGACAGTCTTTGATTTGTTTTCAATGTTACCACACATTATACTCTATTCAAAGTATAGTAAGTATATCACCACAAGGTGATGTTCTTCCCATCTCATAAACATAATCAGGTTCCTACTCTGAAACCTCTAAGTAGGAGGTTTCAAATGAGTGCCTGACACTCATTTCCATTGAGTATCAGGCACCAAAAGCTATATGAGCAAGCAAGGATAAACCATGCAAGCTGCCAAAGGATTTGCATGCATCAATGACTTCCCAGAGAGCTCCGAAGCACCACTGCAAGCCCAGAGCTGGTGACTGCAACGTGTACATCCTGGCAACTTCTGGAGGTGTCTGTATTTAAACCTGTTCAAGTTATCTAAATCAAGTCAGAAGTGTGGGCAGCAGGTGGTATGACCTGCAGATTTTCCAGCATAGATCCATCTGGGAAAGACTGGTGGTGAAAGGTTCATATCAGCATAAGCAGAGGCCCCAGGCTGCAGAAGAAATGTACTGAAATAGCCTGTCCTCTGACTGACTCCACCATCATTCCCCATTTGCCAAGACACATAGAATTTGACTGCCATAACTGGTGGGAGGCTGTTTTGTCAGAGCTGTTCAAACCCACCCCGCAGCAGCCTTGAAACTGTGTTTATCCAAAACAACACATTTATAGTGTTTTGAACACCAAATTCCACTTTTTCTCCCTTTCTGCTGTGCCAGGAATCAAAAAGAAAAGCAACGCCTCATTTAATCAATGGGCTGAGAACACTCCCTATAATTGAAATGATTCAGAGAAGAGAAAAATGACATAAAGATATTTTAAGGTTTCTAAGCAATTTAAATATATGTAGTCTTAGAAGACCATAAGTAAATAAATGCAAGATTTTATGGTTAAATTCAGAAGCCCTGGATGGCTTTACAAAACTCATGAAAAGTTTTTAAAAATCATTCATAAAAAGGTCTTGCAGTAAGCAGCACCATATGTGTGAGTGATGATCACACATGTGTGAGAGACATATGAAAGTTGAAAATCACTGCCCAAACATACCCATTGGCATATCATTTAAGTTCCTTCTAGTCCTGTTGTGGATTTAGAGAGACAATTCAGACAAGACAGGTCTAATATATTACTCTAGTTTATTCAGTTTCACCCTCTACGACAAGTGAAATCATAGGATAAATTGTGGTGATGAAGTTAAAGGAGTTGTATCTCATTTCCACTCTCTGAGACTAGTTAGATGTTCTGTCTGGTGCAAGAACTCCTTGAAAGGGAGGTTTAAATTAAGGAGCTTTCTGCAGGAGTCTAGGATATGTGTTTATTGTTTTCTTCAGAAAGAAAAATCCATGCTTAGAGAAATATTTGTTTCATTATTTACTATTCTGCTTGATACCTTTACCTCCTTGTGATTAGTGTTTGGATAATCTTTCAACAAATTATGCTAAACCACTGCAGGTTATATAGAACACATGTGCTAAATGACCATTGATTTTTCTGTTAGTGATCTTAAGAAGAGAGAAATTCATTAGCAAACAGTGGAATTTGTCTGCTCTACACCTCCTGCCCACTCAGCTTTGAAAATGCCTACCAGGTGAAACTGTTAATTAGTCAACAGACATGAAAAGCGCCAAACAAATATGTAGGACCATGTTTCATGTCAGAAATATTTCAGTTTTGATAAAAAATGTGGTTTATAAAAAGTTATTTCAGCATTTAAAGCCTCTGTGCTAGTCAAGTGGTACATATAGTTTAAAAGGAAATGCAAAAAGTATACTTTAGGACTTAGCATAGTTCAAAACCTGAAAATCACCAAATATTAAATGAGTTGCTCTTGAGCTTTCAAAGAAAAAAGTAAATCATATGAGAAACGTGTCTGTGTCCATGACTTATGTCCTAACTGGCTCTCTGGGTTGAATTTTATTTATATGGCAGTATGCAAGTAGTTGAAGAATATACATTTCCTTCTACCTTTTAACCCAGTGAAAACTGATGCTGTATGTCCTGAACCAGGGTTGCACAAAAACGTTTTGCCTGTGACATGAATAGTCAGTCTTCTTCCAAATGCAAGGAGTGGGGTTTTCCATGCACCCTGTTTCAGTGAGATTAAGTAAGGGAAAGGGAGAGGGAATTGCAGTGATGCATTTGTGGTGCTCCAGCAATGAAAGAAGAGGATAACAAGAGGTAAGAATGAGCACTTCACTATCCTTGCCTTTTCTGTCAAGGTGATGCAGAAAATATTTTATAGACCTGGCCACATAAGCAAATTAGGAGAGGCAATACTTAACTGGTGAATCATGTGACAACAGAGTTGAGCAGCACAACATAATGAAAAGTAGATAGTTTGAAGCAAAGCTATATACTTTGAAGACCCTGGGAATCTAACTTTTAAACCAATTTTCTTTCTGTCTTTTTGCCGAATCTGAATCATGGTTTAAAAATACCTCAGCTGAGGGCAGAAGCAACAGCAGCATACCCTGTCTTAATCTCACTGTGGATCTAGCCCAAATGCTATAATTCTTATTCACACTGAAAGGTACCTGTTCACCAGAATGAACTAATTTGAAGCAGACTTTCCCATGGGATAGCTGTAGTAAAAATAGGAAAAAGTAAAAACACAAAGAAAGTTCATTTGTGCTAGTTAAAAAAAAAAAAAAGTATTAAGTTTAAAACAGTGAAATAAATTAGGATTTATATTTAGTTAACAATGAGTTATCACAAACTATTCCAATATATTTCCTGATGGTTTACCATTACATAACCTGCTCTATATTTATAATGTACATCTGGCGTACTGTACTTCTATTCAGATCACTTTAATTAAGCCAGCCTCCAAGCTCCCATATAAAACAATGGAAGTTCTGAAATGCAGGAGAACAGCAGCATGAATTCATGAATAGCCCTGTATATGAAGGCAGGCAATGTGCAGATTAGTGCAGTGGTTTCCTGTTGTTAACACCATAAACTGGTTGAACTCTGTTAGCTAAATTCTTCTAACTTCAGCCCAGTCGCTGCAGCTACTGCAGACGAGATGGGCCAGAAGAGAAAAGGAAAAGATGAATAGCTTTTCTGAGATTGGAAAGAAAAAAAAAGAAAAGGAAAAAACCCCCTAGCTTTGTGGGCTTGAAAAGAACCGCAGTGCTTTGGAACTCTCTGACTAAAATTACAGTATCAGTGTTCCCTCTCAAAGACAAAAATTGTTTAAAACAAGTAATCAGTAATAGATAGGCATGAGTGGCCAATGTTGAAACAATTTCTAAAAGAGGCTTTATGATATAGACTTAATTTTCAGCAGATGTCTTGCTTAGCTACCAGTCTCAGAGGGACTGAGAAGTTCCCAGTAGGCAGAGCTCTTGTCATGAGCACCTCAATTATATGTATTTAAAAATAAATGATACTGCAGTGTTTGGGTGCAGATGGTTATTTCCGGTCTCTAAAAATCTTGATATCCTAACAAGCTATTTAAATCCTCAAGCAATTAAAAGAGATTGCTTTTTAAAACTACAGGATTGATATAATTTTTAAACCTTGTTGTGGGCCTCTAAGAAATTCTCAGTATGGATAAGGGTCGTTGTAAAGGTAAAATAAGTCTGTTGATCAAGGGTTCATTTTTCTTAGCTTTTTTTAAGATATGCTGCATAATCTGTGAACAACAGTCAGAAAAGCATTAACATAGGATAGCAAATGTTAATATGTATATATTTATCTTTATTAAAAATGATTAGTATATTCTACAATAACTTTAATAGAATAATATTCTGTTACAGACTCATAGTATCACAGGATAATTCAGTTTGGAAGGAACTTCAGGAGGATGCTAATCCAAACTTGTGCTCAAAGCAGGACAGACCATGAAAGTGATAGTTCCTCCAACTAGGTGTCTGCAAATTATAAACTAAAAAACAGATGAAACCTTCCTACAGAACCTGGATGCAAAATAGCTTAGGGGTTTTAAAGCGGTGGTCAATCTCCTTTTGCCACCGGTTATTTAATTCAGCTGAAAGTGGAAGTAATTGGTAAAGGTTATGTTTTCTAATTAGTGAACAGAATATGTTCCTTAAGTCACCAAACAAATTCTTAGGACAAATGTGCACTCTATGAATTACTTGATGTGTTACAGATCCAGAGTGTAACATCTGCTTACAGGACATTTTCTGTTGAATGCTTTGCCAAATGGTGCAGTGCTCATTTTTACCTGTCTTTGCACCTTTTATCCTGTTCTTTCCTTCTGGGAGAGCGTCCTAAACACAAGGCCATAGACATGAAAGTTTTGGGTTTGATCTCTTAAATAGAAAGGGCTAATTTCACCAAATAAATAATTTGCAGTGCTTAATATGAGCAGTATAAATAGCTCCATAAGCCACAGGGGAGGGAAGTTTCTCTTTTTTTCCTGCTGCCTCTGTTATTCAGGGAGAGATTGAAGTTTTAGACATTATGAAGATTATCCACAATGACATTAGTCTAGTCACTATTGTAGCAAAATCCTTCCTTGTTATACAAATTAATTTGCTGTGAAAACATGTATAAAGAGATTCTGAACAAATAGAGGACTATTGAAGTATTACTCTGCATTGTACAAATAAAATTTTTAATTAAGATTTAGAATGGGGAGTTTCTATTTCTGCTTCCACAGCTCTTCTCTGCAGAGTACTGATATCCTTTTTGTTTAAAGATTCACGAGTTAGAGCACTATTTCATTGTAAATTACAGGATGTAAGAATTAACAACATTAATTCCAAAGGGAAATAATTTTAAGGTAATGACATAATATTCATGTAAGGCAAGACTCTGTATGGTTGTGTGGAGTTGTAAGATACAAGGGAAGAGGAGGAAGGGAGGAGTGGAAGAAAAAGCAGAAGGCCAAGAATTAGGGTGCTATCTCTATATATAATCAAAAAAGGAAACTCAGAAGGAACAACAGACAGACAGACAGACAGACATCCAAGTGCCTTACCCCTGCAGTGGCCAGCTGAGAAGAGGTGATACAGTGTCTAAAATGGGAAACAACTACCGTGTTCTGTTGCCAGTCAGAGACATGCAGAATTGCTCCTCATGGTGCTCTGTTCCCTAAACTCTTTGTATGGACTCACCGTTGGTGACATGGGCATTGTACTTGTAATTGTTACCTAGTGAAGAGAATGACTGCAACTGCAGTAAAGAAAACATGGCTATCCAAGAAAATATGGCTTAACAGCAAAATGTTAATTTTCTATGACATTACTTGGCTTGTGATTGCACAAGTCAAGCTTATGCTGGAAATTGTGAATCTCTATAATTTCCAGGGAAAAAACAACTTGACATCCAACAGGATACTATGGCAGTCATTTTAATTTGCCTTGAAATTTGAATTCTAACGTTAATTATTGCTTTACTATTACTGCTCAACAGCCACGCAAGAGCAGGATGAACACTGCTGATGTGTAAGTCATATACATCATAAAGTCAAAGTGGTATACACAGCTCTCACTGTTGCTGGGTCGCCCTGCCAGGTATCCATTAGCCAAAGCAAAGAGATGCCCTAGTAAACTTTGTATGCACAAACTTTAAAACAACAACAACAGAGAAGACTTGCCTGTGTTACTAAAGAGAGTTCATGAGTCCATGCGGGCTTCTAATCAATGGATCTAATCAGTAATATAATTCTTCTGGAATGAGAGAAACAGGTCTGCTTGAGAGAATGGCAGCCATAACACTAAGAGCCCAGGTACAGAAGTCACCACTAATATACTGGAAACAATAAGAAAATGCAGAAGATGAAAACCAAAGTCCTGGTCTCAAAAAATAGATGACTCTGTGATCTGCAGTAAAGAAAAATTAGAGCATTTCTTCAGGTGAACAACATAGCCCATCTGCAGACATTTTACAGTGTATTTGGAAGTCCAGGGGAAGTGAGCAGAAGAATAGCAGCTGGATGAATAGAGACTGGGATGGAAACTGTCAGTGATCCAGTAAGAGAAAAGAAAAAAAGAG
The DNA here is from genome assembly GCA_013399855.1 of Oxyruncus cristatus. NCBI lineage: Eukaryota > Metazoa > Chordata > Aves > Passeriformes > Cotingidae > Oxyruncus > Oxyruncus cristatus. The sequence goes on along the minus strand of VXAY01004421.1, from coordinate 1,898,697 downwards.
ACACTTGCAGTGCTGCAGCATTTCAAACAGTGCACTATAAATCTTGCTGTTTTCTCCAGGTATTGGTCTTTCTGTTTTCACAGGGAAAAGAAATCAAGAAAAACATGGAAAGGATCATGAGTAAGTTATGGCCATGTAGGGAACTGAAAGCTCCCTTGTGGATATATCAGTTAACTTAAAATAACTGCAGATTAGGTGTCCAAATTCCTTAAGATGTTTGAACGTTTTAGTCACTTCGTTAATAACTGAAGGTAGGAGGGGAATAGGGTGTGCTTGCTTCCATGAAAAGAACCATAGGAGAGCCTTCTGTGATTGACACAGATGTTAGATGTCAGATACTGAGAAAGTTTTCTTTGGATTCCTTGTTTGTTTGATGAAAATTGGAGCTTTAGATGAAAGAAAGGAATGTAAAGTCACACATTTTGTTCCAACATTTGCAAAATAAATTACCTTGATTTTTGAGGTGACACTTCATTTCAGTATTTCCTGAATTTAATGCATAAAAAAGAAAAGTAATTCTGCATATACAGGTGTGCTAAAAAGATATGACATTTTTATGGATTGCTGGTCTCAGGAGATTTTTGAGGTATGAAAGACAGGTAAAGCACAATGTATTCTGTGGATCTTCTAGCTGTTAGATTGCCTCCACTCCCAGGCACAGAATGGGAAAAATATCCCAGATATTTTAATCTAAGATTTGCCTTTGATTCTAAAAGAATGAAATATACATTTTTGCCAAGGAATTAAGATTTCACAGTAGAAACAAGCTAATTAGATAATTTTAAGTTGTCAACAAAGTACCAAAATGTAGGTAACATCCCAAGGATGTTTTTCTTCATGATTTAATATCCAGTAAAATTGGCAATTGGTAGCAGTGACTATAAACTTTGTGTTTTATTTTACATGAAGAAGACTTTGCTAGAGAGGATGCCGTCTTTCTTAGAACTAAATTTGGATTAGCGCTTCTGTGATCATGCTGAACTGCATGAAATTTGTTAAATACTTTAGCACATGAGGAATTGTTACAGCAGTCAGGAGATGCTGTATGAAAATCAAACCTAAAAAAGGGTGGGTTGACCACAGCTGTGAATGCCAGCAAATATATTTAAAGGCTTTTATATGCAATGTGTCCCTCCTTATTTTAATTATTTTTGATTGTTTTATCAAGTACTATTTGCTACATGGAATGATGGTTAAAAATCTGCAAATGTTGCAATCATCATTGCATATCCTGAGACTCTCTGCTATTGAAAACTCCCATAGCCATTTAGATCTTTTGCAAAAAGTACATTTGGTATTAGATTGTTTGGTTATTTGTGCATTGCAAACTCATCCACATTTCAAAAAATGTTAAAAATCCAAGCTGAGGTTGGCCACAAATTACCTAATTTGAGACAATGAATTCATTGAGCTTTTAGGATGTGTTCACAGTTTTTCTTCTGTCTCTGATTTAACATTTTGAGTCACTAAAACTCCATGCTGAAAAGGTCTAATACCTGTGGTTTACAGTCATCTGTTACCCATTCATTAGAGGGGTTTCTCTGAACCACTCCTTATCCTGCCCAACACTGAGGTTTGAGAAACAACCCACACATAAAACAATTGCAGTCAACAAAACAATCAACCGCATTGTTCTCTGCAGGGATTTGCTCCAAAGAGTGCAACAACTGGAATTATTTAGAAAACTGAATTACTGCAAGATGGAGTCAGAAGCATACTGGTTACACTTTGAAAAACCATGTTGTATGTTCTCTGCTTGCCTTTAAAAATATCTTTTCATTAAAAACATTAGTGAGAAAATATTAATAGGAAATTGAATATAGCAACATTTCAGTGTAAGAATGAGAGCTTGTTACTTGACTTCTGTAGTCTACTGTAATCCTGCAATGTTTTACACGGGATTTTGCATGAATGCAAATCTTTCCATTTGGACACAGTGATGTATGACTTCACAGCTGAAGCTTTTTCCCATCCTTGCTTGTATCAAAATCTCATAGATAATTGTAGTGGGTTGACCCTGGCCGAATGCCAGGTACTCACTACAGCCTCTCTCTCACTCCTCTATGAAACTGGATATAGGAGAATAAAAAAAAAACAGCTAAGGTTTCATTAGCTGAGATAAGAGCTGGGAGAGGTCTCTTACTGATTACCTTCATGGGCAAAACAGACTCAAAGAGGTGATAATTATTGAATTTATTACAAACATCATCAGAGCAAAAGAGTGAGAAGTAATATAATCTTAAAAACACCTTCCCCCCATCCCTCCTTCCTTCCATGTTCCCCCTCTTTCCCCCCAGTGGTGCAGGGCGATGGGGAATGGGGGTTGCGGTCAGTTGTTGTTTCTGCTGCTGCTCAGGGATAAGAGTCCTTCCCTGCTCCTGTGGGGTCCCTCCCATGGGAGACAGTCCTTGATGGACCTCTCTGAAGTGAGTCCCTCCCTCAGGCAACAGTTCTTCCCAAACTGCTGTCCCCTGGGTCACTCCTCCATGGGGTGCAGTCCTTCATGAATGAGCTGTACTGATGTGGGTCCCCCACAGGGACCACAAGTCCTACCTGGGAAAACCTGCTCCAGTATGGGCTCCTTTCTCCATGAGCTGCAGGTCCTTGGCAGGACCCCGCTCCATCTTGGGCCTCCCACGGGGTCACAGCGTCCTTCAGATATCCACCTGCTCCAGCATGGGCTCTTCCATGGGCTGCAGGTGGATCTCTGCACCCTGATGGTCTCCCATGGGCTGCAGGGGCACAGCTGCTCCTCCATGGTCTGCACCACGGGCTGCAGGGCCTCAGCTCTGCTGCCTGGAGCACCTCCTGCCCCTCCTTCTGCACTGACACCTTGGTGTCTGCATTGCTGTTCACATGTTCTCATTCTGCTCTTCCCTGCTGGAATTCTCTCTGGAGAATAGCTTTCTGTTCTTAAATATGTTATCACAGAGGTGTTACTATTACTCCTGATTGGCTTGGCCTTGGCCAGCAGCAGAAAGTACGTCCTGGAGCTGGCTGGCATTGGCTCCATGGGACAGGGGAAGCTCCTAGCAGCTTCTAACAGAAGGCTCCCCTCTAGCCCCTGTGCCAAAACCCAGCCACAGAAACCCACTACAATAATTTAGTGAGAATGAAGCTAAGGATGATGATCAGCTCTTTGACTCATAGGTCCCTAAAGCAAGTTATGCCGCATTTCTCAGGTTACTCCAACATAGTAAAAAGAAGAAATTCCTGAAGCTGTTAAAGACATTTAAAAAAATTTAGTCCATCCTCTACATATTTGCAGATGATGTCAGAACCTGGCTTCACACATGATCAGCATGAGTATGAAGACACAGTGTACGGTCTTAGCCATTTTTTGAAGAAGATAGTTAAGCCTAAAAGTCAGAGAGTCAGAACAAGCTGCTCTTATCCACAAGTAAAAAAGGGCAAAACTTTCATTATCTTTCAAGGGACCAGAATTTTCCATAGAAATTAGTTTCAGTTATGACACCTGATTTACACAGTTACCAGTCACAATTAGAGAGTCAAGACAGGTCAGTATTTATCACATAGCAATGTCTGAGACAGGTTTTTTCTTTCCTAGTCTAACTCTAGTAAGCTCGAAAGATAACAGTTATCACAAGATGAGGTTAGCAAAGTCATTTAGATTACAATTTTCAAACTTGAGAAACCAAAATAGAGCATTAAATGCATATTCAGGAACCAAATGAGCCACAGGGTGCTTATAAGCCTGTATCAGTGAGAGATATCAGTCAAAGCTAATGATTTAGGTACCTAAAAGAGATGGGAATTGTTTGCTAGCCAAACAATTTATAGTATGGTTGTTTGGAATATTAAATACTAGGGAATTAGTGCTTGTCTTTTAAAGAGGTTGCAGTGTTAAAAAACCCTTTAGACTGATGTTCATATCAGTTATCAACTCTCTTGATATGAAAGCAAAGGATCGCCTGGAGTATATTTCAATAATGTAAGTGACTTAAGCATGGCAGGTAAAGCAATTGAAAAACTTTGGGAGTGAGCAAGTTAAAACCTCCACCCTTTGCTTCTGACCACATTACAAGAGCAACTTGCTATTATCGAATCTGCCTTTTAGAAAAGTTAGATTTCATTGAGAAGGTATTTAATTTACACTGGTGTCTACAGCATGCACAAAGTAATTCATTTAATCTGTAATTTCATTGTGAATTTCAGTAGATGAAATTATTTCATGTGACAACAATCCATGCTGGAATGATAGAAGTGTATCCCAAAGCGGGGTGCTTACTCTCTTATTTAGAGACCCTCATGTGCAGGAAAGCTACGAGGCATAAGAAAATTGAAAGCACACATGGATGTGCAACACGATGAGTAGAACTGATAAATCAACAAGGATAACTCTCTTTACTTCCAAGTCTTTCTTTTCTCACTTATGTTGGTAAAGCTTTGTAACTAAAGAAAACAAATATTCACATGTTCCTTTTGCTATTGTTAATCCCAAAAGAGAACTTCGTGATTGTAACTACAAAATAAACTTTAAAAAAATCTAGTGATTTTTATTGGTAGAGACTCTTGCAATTTTACCTGCTTGCTTAGCATCTTCCCATACTAAAATAAGAAGATTGTAACTCTGATATTTGACTTTCCTCCCCCACTGCCAAAAAAATTCAAAGAAAAAGTGATTATGCATTTTAAGCAGTTTCCTGATTCAGAGTCTTTTAATATAAACAAATACTCTCAAATAAAGATCAGTTTTCCAATACAGAAAATTTCACACTCAGGTTGCCATAACACCTGAGAATGGAAGACCTTATTATACTATAGTCAATGACAAATATCAATGGCAAAAATCAATAATACCTAGTTCTAACTCAAATGGGAACAACATTTTAAGTCGCAGATCTCTAAAATATAACATAATGTAATAAATATATAGTATTTACATATATATAAAAATGATAACATTTCAGTGGGTCTGAGTTAAAAAATTTGACCAGAGAAGACTCCATGAAAGATTTGTATGAGCACAAATGTGCAACTAATCACCTTTTAAATTAAAAAACCCCCAATCCTACAAAAGGCATTTTGACATGGACAAATAAGACTGATAAAAAAGAGTAAAATTATATGATTTCTATTATTTGGAATCAATTAGCTAAATAGAAAGAGCATCAACACAGAAAGGTCATTTTCTGTTCCTTGAATGATCATTCCTTGGGATAGCAAGTACCAGAAAAGAGGATCTTGACTCTGGGATTAGTTCAGAAAATGATGATGTACTCACATCACTCAGTGAATAATACAGACCTCAGCATAATTAAACTGACAGCCAGAGCAGAAAGATACAATAAAGAATTATTAATATGGGACAAGCTAAAGTAGAGTTTAGAAAAGAAAAAGAGGAGCCAGAGAATAAAATGGCATATATTTTTAACTCTTGGGCAGAAGGACATCGGTAGAAAGATTTGTGAATTCCTTGCTTTACCATGGAGCCGAGGGAATGTGTAAGGCAAAAATTGCTAGTGTTATTCCTTTGTCTCCTTTTTATCTACAAAATGTGGTGACAAATACTTTCAATGGTAAAATATCCCAAAACAGATCTAATCTAATACTATAAACAGTCAGCATGAACTCTACTTACAGCAGAAAGGTTTTGGAGACTATTAATTTCTAGTCTTCTAATGAATTTGAGAGAGAAGTTGAGAGAACATCACAATGTCCGTGGTAGCAGAGGGGAAAGAAATCAGCTGTGGGACTGAAAGGAGTCATTTGATTAACTCAGAAGGCATACAGAAGGAGTAGGTCAGAGAATAACACTGTTTTAAAATATACTGGTCCTGAAATGTCTCAGGATTTATTTAGAGAATCAAAACCATCACTTTTGGTGTTGTTGCATTTCCTTTCGAGAAATTGCAAGGGCAGATGTGGTATGGAAAATAAGAAAGAGAAGAGACACAGGACATAAATTAAAAACAGGGGTAAGAAAAGTAGAGAGTTTTGGACTGTTCAACTTTAAACCTCCATACTGAAATAACTAATGAAAATGTTTATTTGCAAGAAACCAAGGAGATGAATAGCAGTCAACATGGGCTACCTAGCTACAAATCCTGTCAAGCACATGTAATTTTATTCTATGACAAAGAAACATTATGGACAGAGCGGAAGAAGAAAATGTCATAGATTTCTTGACTTTAGAGTTACTAGAATCTTAACTCTGATACTGTATCTCATGATATTCTTCCAAGGAAACAGTCTCTTATTAAATGTACTTTAGGATAGCGTAAAACAAATAGGAAAATCATTCATAAGAAGTATTTTTTACTGAGTCTGATTCTGAATGTAACTGCCAGGATTTGGCACTATTTTTTGTTTTCATTAAGGACCTGAATGATGGAAAGGGAGTAGTAATTAAACCTGTAGGTGATGCTGAGATGGAAGGCACTGCATTATACTGATGGATGGGATTTCATTTCAAAAGGATCTTGACAGATTGAATGCATGGTCTGAAAAAAACCAAAATGCAGTTCAAGAGGCACAAGTGAAACAGTGCAGATAGATGGGCCTAATCAGAGACACAAATTCAGGATCTAGAAAAACTGGCTGAGCAACAGGCCAATAGACAGGGATTTAAAGGTATTAGTGGATCACAAGTGGAACACAAGTCAATAACGTCATGCTCTTGAGGAAAAGATAAGCACTATCCTGGGAAGATCAAAAGGAGCAAAGCGAATAAACACAGAGTATTGCTTTCTGCTCTGCTCAGTATTTGTAAGAGTTCAGGAGGAGTCCTGCGTGGGGCATTTAGACAGAAGAATGGGAGACTCTGCAGGAGAGAAAAGAGAACAGTTGAAGATCTGAAAAGCAGATCCTGCACAGACAGGCTGAGAATTCTGCTCTTTAATGTGTGTAATGCACAGAAATGAACAGGGAGTGTGTTTGACTCATACTGGCCTTAAGAGACTGCTGGAAGAGAAACAGAATTGTCTTTTCTCCATGGCCACAGTAAACAGGAGTAAACAGACTCTATTTGCCAAACATTTTAGTTAGATATCAAGCCCTGGGATTATTAGATGTCAAAATAAGTTGCCAAGTCATGCCATTGTATGCACTGCATCTTTGTTGCTATTTCAGTTGAATTTTTGCTGAAGGTAAAACCAATAATAATGATCTACTTACATGGCCTAGTCTCTGTATATCTGTCATAATAAAGTCCATGCTGTTTGTTTATCATGCAGTGATCTATAATTCTCTATTAATTTAATTATACTAAAAGATCTTAAAAGCCTTGGGCTAAGTAACATGTCAATTACAAATGAGTTTAACTTGGAATAAATATAAACTTAATACTTGTAATTTATTGCTTTAAATATAAACAAAGCCCTTACTATGACACAATCTATTATTAATTGCTCTGGTGCCCTAAGTCCAATTAAGCAAATCCATTTACATTTTCTTCAGAGGAAGTCAATGTTCATTTCTCGGAGGAAGTGCAAGGAGCCTACCTTTCCACTTCTTTTAAACCCCCTAATGCAACAAAGCACTCTGTGTTTAATGAAGTGGATCATGTCAGGGGTGAGGAGAATGCTGGTGGCATGGGAGGTACAGCCACGTGTGAGGGCTCATATTTACTTGAACAAAGGAACTTACAATCAAATATCTGGTCATATACATTTTTTTCTTTAGATAGAAGCAATGAATGCATGTTTTCTCGTCAAAGATTCTGTATTGTCCAGCAACATTTCAGTAACAAGGACAAGCTGTTTGGAGTTATACAATGTGTATGTGTATATGTGTGTATGTGTGTATGTGCATTATATATATTCAACTGAAAGGTATCTTAAACTTTTTTTATATTAGTTATACCCACATGTATTAAAGTAGCTAAACAGATTTTATTTTTTTTTTTATGTGTGTGAAAACGTGTACATATAAAATGTCAGCCGCTGTGCTGAGACCTGGTACTTCATGCCTGGGGTAAAATTTTATTGCGTAGTTATAAAAGAGAGGGTTTATAGTGGAAACCCTGACACAACATTAACTATGGTTATGCTATCAAAGGAGTGCAGCATTTAGGAACTATTTCATTTGTGTGTGTATGTGTCTGTCTGTGTCTAAAACTTTATATTGACTTACACATGCCATTCACGTTTATTTTTAAACACTTTGAGAAATGAAAGCACAAATTATTTCTGCCAAAAGCATCTTCATATGCGTGTCTGTCCTACTTGTTGTTTATAAACAATAAAAACATTAAAAAAACTGGAAAAAAACCCCCCACCAGTAAGTGTATAGCTTAAAAGTGGATGAGCAATGCTTTTTTTCCCCGTATTTTTTCAAGCTAGGGAACTGAGTAATGCACAGTGAGTTGAAAGAATTCACACACAAATCAGTTACAGAGTTGTGACCAGAGTATAAATCTTCTCAGTTCCAATCTTATACTTCAGATTCCTGGCCTCTTTAGTGATATTAATGAAAAACTCAAATCCCTGTGGTGTCTCTCCGTTTAGTTGCATCAAATGGAATGGGTCAGACAATCATCCTTGGACCCATCACTCATCAAGTTATGAGAAAGGTAAGGGTTGCATCTATAAATCTGCACAGAGTTTACAAAATTTCTGATGGGACTTGCAGGTAGTTCACTGGCTCTTCTGAACATGAAAGGTTGTGTGGGAGGAGTAGAGGCCATCACTAGGGTTGCCTGTAGCAAGAAAACAATAAAAAAAATGTACACTAGGCACTATTTCAAAGGATCTCAAGAAAGTAGGTGCTCTAACATTATTCAGTCTTGAAGCAAAGCAATGTCACTTCCTAGCAAATAAATCCTGCTTTTTCTTTTGTGTGACAATGATACCATTGATACCAAATTTCCAACACATTTCCAAAAAATTTGAGTTTAAATCTCATGATTCTGGAGGCTAAGTGCGAATATAAAACTTTTACCATTTTATAGTATGTGGCATGCCAAAATGCCAGTCCAATATAGTCAGTATGTTTAATCATCAGCTATACAAGAGCAGTTTTCTTTTAGATATTAAAATGTGTTAACATCAATGTTTAATTGTTGATAACACAGAACTTAATGGAAATTTTATAAGTCATGATTTTTCTCCCTGGGGATGGCCTCTTAGTGAACAAAGGGGAAGCTGTACACTACCCCCAGTGATAGTACATAGTTATATCCACATGATTTAGGTAGCTGTGCTTGAAATTTTGTCCTTTTGTTATTTCACACATGGCTTTGGAATCCTAGACTCACTGAATAATTTAAGTTAAGAGAAACCACTTGCAGTCATATAGTCAAACCGCTACTTACAGCAGGTCTAATTTGATAAAGGTTAGTCAGGATCTTACTCTGTCAAGTCTTGAACACCTACAAGGATGGATACTCCATAACTTCTCTGGCCAGAATGCCAGTATTTGACTCCCTCTGCCCCATCACCCCCCATCCTGTTCCACCCTCCTCTCCCCCAGATAATTATCTGTATATCTTATCAGAATTTCCCATGTTTTAACTTGTATCTGTGGCCTCCGGAATGTCATGGTGCATGACTGAAAGCTTTCTGTCTCCTTTATGTGCATACTCTTACCAATGCCTTTGCAAACGTCAATAGAGTCTCCCTTTAGCTTTCTCTTCTCCAGACTGAATAAAGCCAGTTCTCTCAGCCTCTCCTCAGATGTTACATGCTCCAGCTCTAAGTGATTTTTGGTTCCTTCACTAGATTAGCTCAAGTAAGACAATATTTTTACTGTACTGGGGAGACCAAAACTGGGCAAAGCATTCCAGACACAGTTTCCACAAGCATCAAATAGCAGGGAAGCTTAAATTATCTTTGTAATACAGCCCAGGACGCTTCTTCCTTGTTGCTGCACTGCTGATTCATGTTCAACTTGCTACCCACCATGACCTTCAGGTTCTTTTCTGCAGAGCTCTTTGCCAGACATTTGGCCCTCCACCTGTAGCAGTGCAGGCAGTTACTCTGTACCAGAAGCAAGGCTTTGCATCCACTCCTGATGAACTTCACGGGGTTCTTGTCAGCTTTCTTACTTTATTCCAGTTCTTACTAACCTTGCCTGGTTGCCATGAGATTTGAAAGATGGCACAGTGTTTTGCAGTGATGTTGGCCAACTCTTTTGACACTCTCACATACATCCTGTCTAATCCCATGGACCTCTGTGCATGTTCTGTGATTGAGTGATCACATGCTGTGTAATAAATTTCCACTTTTATACCTATGCTTTTCAACTGCTTCAGAAATGTCCTAATGCTCCATGTTAGCAGTAACATAAACATAGGTTATACTCAGACTTGTTCAAAGTCTCCTTCAAACAGTGAAAGCACTGTGAAGGCCTTTAGAATAGAAGAGAGTGTAACTCTCAGACTGTAATTAGAGGAGTGTTTCTTTCCGTGGCAGGCTGATTAAGCCATTCTTACTCCTCACCACTCCTTCCTGGGTCCACACAAGTCCCTCCTTAGTGCTGGTAGAACTATTTGTGCGGCTGTTTGGTGAAATGGACTGCAGGGGTTAAAACTAGCTTTGTTTTTTCTACAGGTTAAAATCCAGCTCCCTTATTTTTCTAGTTCCCCACAGAACAGTCCCACTGCCAGAAATAAGGACAGGAATAAACATTTAGTTGCAGTATTGAAGACAACAATGAGGCTGATGGTGAAACACTGTTGTGCTGCACCCTCAGAATGAGAAACAAGAACCAGAGTGATATAAGGCAGGAGGAAAAAAATGAAACTAACGAAAAGGAATCACACCATCCCATTTTTTAGCTTTATTTTAGCATCCTACCATTCTGGCATGCCTAAAAACCTCAGCATAATGATGTCATTTCAAGTAGCAGGATCAATTGGTTTTGTTATGGTGCTTGTATATATGCAATGTGTATGCCTAATAAAACCTGATTCCACCTACATAACAATGTATGAAATTCCTAAGATAAATAGAAAAGTACACTTTTTATTACTCTATTCCAGCTATGATACCTTAATGAAATAGCAGGCACACAGAAATGTGCTAACTGTAGTCTGTTCTGGTAAATGTGAGGTGCTCTTGAGCTGAGCCAGTCTGCACCCGTGAGATGGACTTTAAGAGGAGCAGAGGTAAGACGGAGAGCAGATTGAGCAATAAAATATTCACAGAATATATGCCACAACCACAAATAATTGAATTAAGCAATAACAAGGCAGACACAGGGCATTTCCTGGGGATTAATGACTAGCTGGGAGAGTTGATGGTCCACGGCGGTCATCAATTCCCCAGGAAATGTCCTGTACCAAGGTCATCGTTGCTATTATATCCCTCTTTTCTTTCCTCCAGCAAAAAAAAAAAAAAAAAAAAAAAAAAAAAAAAAAAAAAAAAGAATCCCACATTTTACCTGTTTTCACACAGTGTCATCACTCCTTTGGATGACTGTGGAACAGATGGGTGTGAATGGCAGATCTGCAGATCTGCTGAAGGATTTCTATAGTAATTGATGTCCAGTGCCACAACCAATCAAAGCCCCTTTTTTCCATTGAAAGTTTAATTTGGCTTATACAATATTTCAGTTTTTGACTTATTTAACTCTTGTGAATCTCCAAATAATAATTTTATTTTGTTGCGGGTCCACATCCCTGACAAATCTGTGTCTGCATTATAGCTAGGTGAACTGGAGGAAGCTGGACATATTTTATTCCTTTAGAAGTTTTCCTGTGGCATAAAGAACCTGCTGAGAGAACTGGCAGAGAATTTATGCATTCAGCCTGCTCTTTGGCAATAATGTGTGGATTTATAACATAAAGTACTTACTTAGAACAGGTCAATAATGGAGATAATTAAATCTGTCTTTGCTATTCAATAGCAATTATGAATTAAAATTTGTTATGGCAGGTTTTTCAATACAAGGGCTATCATGACTGAATTCCTCTAACACATAATTTTATCCAGACATGTTTAAGATATTGTTCTGTGGCAAATATGTAAATCTTTAAAACCTATTTTTCAGACAGTAAAATAAAAAATAAAGCACTAAACCCAAAAGTCCAGCAGATAAAAGAGCTTATGATTATCTGCATGCTTCTTGGTCAAATTTATTTTATAGTTATACAGTATTCCTTAACTCACTTATCTTGAGGATTTGTGAATCTTAATCTATCACTTTCTCTTCCCCTTAAACTAACATTTCACATTCAATTAACCTAATCTTGAAATAGAACAGTGTAGACTATACATTTTTTTAATTACTGTTTATGATCCTTTATACGTGTTCCTTTTAAGCACACTCTCTGTTACTGTTGGCATTTGCATAGTTTGTGGTGTGCAGCAAGTTGCTCTTTCTTCATTTCAGCATAACGTAGTTAAACTGCTTATTTTCACATGCCTGAAATTTTTTGGCTCCTCATACCCATATTAATTTAACTGGCCAATTAGTTGTTATTAAAATATTTTAAAAGAACATACAACAACATATGCACAACAAATTATTTCTTTCCACAATTTTATTAACATTTTTGTAGGTAGTTTCCAGTTTCTCGCCTCCTTTTCCCACCAAGAGAGACTCTCCAAGTTTAGGAATACAGACTGCATGTTAAATTCAGGGGCCCAGTAAGTTTCCTTAAATTCCTTTAAAGCTATGTTGAGAACATGGAAAAAACAGGCTGAAGTAATGAAATCTTAGATGCTGTTCTTGTCTCACTCTAACGTTAGGAGTTGACGCCACCCTTACAATATCATAGATTCAGATCATCCATGTCAACAGGCCGGTGCTTCAGGAGTTCTCAGGAGGGGGTGAAAGATTATTATTAGATTTAACTGTCCAACTAGGTGCAAGTGTACAATCAACATATTAAAAGGAATGTGATGCCACGTATTTAATCTTTCTTTTTGGTCAGCTTTAACCATGTACAAGATGTTGTTCACAAAAATGATTCTCGAAAGATCAAAATAGAGCTGGTCTTTAATGCTGAAGGTTTTGGTGTCAGTTCAGCATGGGCAAAGGGAATGTCCTACATTTGCCTTGTAAACCTTTTGTGGCAAAAATAGCAGTTTTGTTTTGTGTTTGCACATAATTTGGTTCTTAATCTGTGATTTGAACTTATAGATAAAATATCAGTAGAAAAGTAATTTAAAATGAAAAGTGGTAAATAATTTAGTCCTTCATAATTTTCTCTGACCAGTTCAGTTCTGCTGTAACACCAACAAAAGGAGTCCCTCAAATACACAACCCTACTAGATCTATCATTTTTTCCCATTGTACTTGCACCTCTTCTTGGAATGAATCTAAGCTTGCTGTAGTGGTACTCAGAAAGCAAAGAGGTAATAGACTGAAAGGCTGCAAATACAATGCCTCTGTATACTTATGCATGTGTTATAACATAGCAGTTATTTACCTTGCTAACTCTTTGTCTAAGGATAATATCATAATTAAGATATGAAATTCACAAAAGTTTTAAAAAAATATTTTTAAAGATGGAAGAAAAGAGTCAGACACAAGTAACAAAATATCAGAATAGTCTTCAACTATTTCTTCCCATAAGTAAGAAAAATATAAAGCAACAAAAACCCCTTTGAAAACACATTTTTAAATAAGGACACAGCCATAATATTGTATCAACAGTAAATCTGTACTGAGGGAAAAGAAGCTAAAGTACAGTAGCTGAGAATCTGGCCTAAAGATTGCACATAAAATAAAAATAATAGAAAAATACCACCATTTTCTTCAGCGGTGTGCACATTTTGGATTTAGTGCCATAGATCAGGCCAACTGTTCAACCGCTGGAAGGCAAGAATGGATAATGCTGGACTGCTTATTTTTTTATAATTATTTTTTTTTCGGGAAATATTTTAAATATTGAGCTTCTCATTTTATTTCTGGAAATGAGGATCATGTATTGTCTTAGGATATCTTATTTTACCTTTGTGGAACAGTTGACTTACTTCCAACAAACTCAAGACCGGAGTCTCACAAAAATTAAAATTTCCCAAGGTAAGAACATTTACTGTAATTGTAACTCACTGTACTTTTAAGACTAAAAAAACAAGCAATGTTGCTTCAGCAATGGGCACTGAATGAGATTCTCTTAAATATTGATTCAAAAACTAAAGTCCTTTGCTCCCTTGCTGCTAGTATAGATAGGTAAAGACCATATTTTAGATGCCCTGTTATTTCTCTAGGCTCTTCCACTGTAGAGGAGACCAGAAACTCAAAACTGCTCTATACCATGACCCAGAGACAGCAAAAAATATACAAATGCTTTCCCACTGAAGTTTTAACTGTCCAGGGAACTTCTGTGATGACAAATGGAAAGGCGGTGGTATACACAATTACATGCAAGATGGAAGGATGTCAGTGACATATTTCTTCTACCAGGTGTACCCTGAACTGCAAAGTTCAGTGTGCAAGGAGAGAATACTAAGGACTAAGTGGGTTCTGTATACTAGAAGAAATGGGATGTGACTGAGTGGTTGCATGATGGCCAAGCCCTTTTCCCCCTAAACCAGCATTTTACTAGTTTCAACCCACACCAATAAGCACAGAGGAGAGCTGTAACTATTTGGAAACCTCTCCTGAGCTGCTGCCCCTTTCTTCTGCCTGGCAGTTCCCAGACAATGGAGACTGGCAGTTGCCCCTCTGTGTATCAGAGAGCACCAGTGGCTGCTGCTCTCAGCCACAAGCTGGGTCCCTGAGTCCAGTCAGCATCAGTTTCTTCAACAGGAACAGTTCTCCTCATCCAGAAACACTGACACATAAGGAGACAATGTGGGCTATCTCCTTCATGGGCCATGTATGTACTTGGGACCCAGTGGCAGTAATTTGTCCATAACACAAAACTGACGAGCCAGACAAGTACAAAAAGCCTCAAAATTACCTCCATACTCAAAGCATTTTGATTAAGTGATGAAGCACAGACACTGCAAGCAGAGCATGGAGAGCTGTTTCTGAACAGGTGAATGCACTTGTTTGTTAATCATTCAATTACTTCTGGCAATGTTGTAAGGTATTTTTATACTGTTCTTGCGTTAAAGAAAACTTTCAGTTTGATAAAACATCACACCTGTGCAAACATGTGGTATGATGCCATAAGCTTTACTTACAATTACAGTTGTTTTTCTTAAATTACATGAAGTATAATCCACAATAAGACACTTCATTGTTGGCAATTACAAATGTATCTCTGAAAAGGCTGATTGCTTAATTACACTTCTTATTATGACTATTCTGGCAAATTTCTAAAAAGAATCTCTTACAAAGAACCGGATGAATGTTTCCTCTGTGTTCTTCAGTTAGGATTTGACTCTTCAACCTTTAGATTTGTTAAAGTCGAACAGTTCAGCTTCTATTTTCAATTTAGTGTAATTTTACTTAAGGCAAATTTCACTTATGTGGTATTTAATCCAAATAAATAATATTATTCCAAACCGTCTTGCTTCCTATTGCAGAAAGCCGTTGAACAATTGTCTTTGAAAACTCCACTCATTAAGTATGACGTCTCAATGTTAATATGTTATTGTTAGCATTTGTACTAAATTGCCTTTCTTACCCACACATATTTGAGCTAAATCTTAAAGTTTGTTTTTTTTTTTTTTGTAAATAATCCTTCAGTTAGTTTTTACTTCTTAAGTACACATAGCTTCCAAAGATGATTGAAAATTTCAATTCACCAGCTTTATGGGAACATAAATTTGGTCTTTGTATCAGAAGCCTGATGAAAATGTAATAGTAGATATAAAGAAAATTCAGAAAATAAGAAGTAATATCTCTACTTTTATTTTCCAATCAGATCAGTCTTAACTTCCAGAATAAAAATAGAAATTATATTTGAAGGTTTCAAAACTATTTCCTTGATTTAACTTCATAGGGATTTTTATTAGGTGGATTATTTCATGGGAACTAGTCCCAATCCCTCAATTTAATCAGACATCTGAGTCTTTTCAGAATTAAGGCTAGAGTAGAAACATTTTTTGTCATTTCCAGAGAAAAGACTACTTTGATGAGAATATTCATGAGTGCTTCTTCTGAATGAATGCCTAAAAAATTACAAACTAGTCTACTCAAAATGTCTTACTCAACTAATAATGTTCACTCCTTTCTAGACCTTTAGTTTCAAGTACGCACAAAATTTTCAGAAAATATTGATTCAAGTGCTTGTCATTATTGATTTGGTCCTACTCAGGACTGCAGGTATGCAGAAGTCATACTGTATTGAATTAGTTGTCTTGAAGTAGACACTATGTGTCCTTAAGCTGTGTCTCTGGAAAAAATACCACTTTCTTTGTTTTCTAGAAGTAGACACTGGAGATGGTTTAATTCATCTGGACAGGCCCCCAGACTGACATGATCTAACCTTGAAGTTAACCCTGTTTGGGGCAGGAGAGTAGACTGGCTGGGGTTTCTCCCAACACAAATTATTCTATAAGATGAAATTTAATGTGGGTTGAACATGAGAAGGACTGCAGGTGCCAGGGCCCAAAAAAGCTATGGCAGAAGAAGAGAAAATGTGGCTTCCTGTTGCTGAACGATAGCCTCATTACACACAAAGCCGTTTAGGAATGACATAAAATGGAAACCAGCCAAAATGGAGAAGAAAGCAATAACTGCTGTAACTGCAAATCCACTTCTGGACTGGAGAATTCAGGGCACACACCTTCCTCCTAACCCATGGACCCTTCATAATAAAAATGTACATTTTTTGCATTTGCTTTTTATGTATTTGAAATTAGAAGTAACAAAAAAGTAAAACCAAGCAAGAAAAACTCAAGCCAAATAAACTGCTCAAGTTAAACCTGTGTAACCATGAATGCAACGGCACATATCACTAAGCAAATATGGATCCAAAAAGTATTAAAAAAATACTTTTTAAAACAGATGTAACGAAGTAACACTAACATTATTCACCGACATCCCAGGCTGTTGGGAACGTAGCCAATAGTGAATGAGGTTCATAATACAGAGATGCATTTTCCTACGGCAAGACAAATAATTTCCCTGGCAGCTGAAAAAAAGTGTTGACTCTCTTGAAAATTAATTAGCACAGAAACACAAGAGAAAAAAAATGAAAGGCTTCTTGTTCCTAAAGGTTATTATGTAAGGAAATAAATCATATGAAGGTATGAAGTGTGCTCTCCTGTACTTTATGATTAAGTGCTTATAATATAGACAGTTTCTAAGCCTCAGCTTTTGCTAGGAAGTTCACATCAAAGGTGAGTTAAGTCTTTATTATAAATACATGGTAAAATATATAAACCAGAACTGCTTTAAGTTGGGAGATCCTCTGGTTTCAGTACGAAGACCTTTCTTTCTTTTTTATCGACTCATTTTACAAGTGATGTCCCAAATTTATGCTAAGAACATTTTCATGAAGCTTTTGCTCTCCTCTTGGCAGAAGGCCTTAAAATTTGTGTCAAATAAATTAGAACTAATGTCTTTGGCTAAAAAGAGGAGCCTGTTAAAGGGCAGTAGTAATCAAGACAAGATAATCATTTATCTGTGATTTTGTGAGTATTAGTCTAATATCCTGCCTATTCACAGCATGTCAAAGATAAGAGCAGTCACCGGTTTACTGTTTTTCTGCCCTCTCCTTCCTCCCTCCCTCTGTCCCTCAGGCCTGAGGAGATAAAAGATAAAAAACACATACTAGGCCAATTGCAATAATATTCCACTAAAAGGGATACACTGTTGCTATTGTAAATTAATGCTTTAAAAGAAACTACTATTAGATAATTATCTGTCCCTCAGATAATTATGCACATGAGTAATTCTGCCTCTCTGAGACTTTATAGGATTTACTGGAAGTCCCTTGAGGTATCAACTGTCTCATGTGAACCTGTTTACAGGATGTGACTGTAGTTCCAAGCGGCAGCCACGATAGTGATTCCCAAAGAAAGTTTCAGGGTGAAAAATAATCAAAATAGATTCCTCATGGAGACTTTTTTTTCCAATTCTTTTGTTCCTATATGTATCAATTTAAAACTTTGGGTTTAAATCTCATACCTGTGCCGGCTGCTACAGATACTGTTGAAAAACAAGGGATCTCAAATGTGTTGTTGAATTTCACTCTAGATGCTTACCAGTAGTTAAAGATTTAATCCTGTTGATTATGTCACCTTACTACCTTTGAAGGCTCTCCTTCCTGATGGGGAACCATATCTAGAGGTCAAATAAATCACATAACTGTCCATTCTGTAGTTTTTATAGCCATTTTCCTGTCATGTAGTGATACAAAGCAGCCTTGAGAGTTGGCTCTAAGAGCATCCCCTGCTTGCAGAAACTTTAGGCTTGCACTAGTTAGTGAAGGAAAAGTGCTTTTCAGCCTCATATTTTTTACAATCTGCTTTTCGCACAAGTGTAAGTATTCTCCCTTAACTATGTTAGGAGTTGAGGCTCAGTTCACCTCATAATCAATTAAGACAAAGTAATTTATTTAAGATTAAATTATTTCGTTATTGTGCACAGTGGCTAACCTTTCACATCTGACATATCGCACAGACATTTTATTTACAAATGTCCCTTTAAAGAAATTATTAGTTCTGTAATATGTTGAGCAAGGCTTCTTTATAGCAAAGCCCTCCTGGGAACTCTTATGCAAATAAAATCCATCTGGAGATTGAAACTAATGCAGGTAAAATTATGAACAATATACTTAATTTTTAGGAGGATTAAAAGGGATATAAAGGCACACTTCACTAGAAAATCCAAATTACAAGCACATGTCCTAGTCACTGTTTTTCAGAAGTGCTGCTTCACAGCATCAGTTTTCCTCCCCAAACTACTGAAATCTGTGTCATGTCAAATATGCATATGATTTATGTATTTACTATTTTTTACAGCTTAGTGACTGGCTTGTATTGGGAAGAAGAACCTGCTCACAAATAGAAAAATTTTCAGTGCTACCAGTAGTTCACTAGATTATGTATTCTAGCAGGAGTCTTTTGCAGCTATTAGGAAATTATTTTATTTAGTTTCTTTTATTTCAAAATTAAAAATGGCCCATGAGTGGATGTTATCAGGCCATGTATTATAGAAATTAATTAGAAGTTTGTACCTATTGTTTTCTGTAGCTATGGAAGGGCAAAATAGCATAAAAGGAATGTCTTAGTTGTCTCTAAAAGTATATATGCTATGGAAATTTCAAGTCACAGAGTGTCACAGTACAGCTATTGTGTAATATTTAGAAATCAGGCTTATTTCAGTGAGCCAAAAATATGACTCCCAAATCCTGTAATTTCAAATATGTGTAATCTATAGAGTCTACTCCTGCTTTACCACTCCCTCACAGGTAAGCCCAGAAAGAGTACAGGGCTTTTTTTTCTCCCCCCTTTTTTTTTCTTTTTTTTTT